>CAIGRB010138134.1:565-43153 GCA_903798255.1 Fraxinus quadrangulata
CAAAATGTGTATATATATATATTTTTTAGATTTAATATAGTATAAAAGAATAAACAAAAAACAAAACTCAATGTTTAAAAAGGCAACGTTCAATATATATTTTGTAAATAATTTTTTAAATATACAATTTTTAAAGCTCGGCTTGCAGAGTTGCTCGTTTTTGACGAGCTCGGGCACGAGTCAAGCTCGCCAAAAACCAACAAGCGGAGCTTGAGCTCGGCTCGTGGTCCACAAGCTCGGCTCATGGTCGTGCGGGAAAGGGCAGAGCTGGCTCCGCTCGGCCCGGCCCGGCCCGACCCATTGCCACCACTAGCTCCATCCCTGACTCGGGGTTGAGCGGCTTTCTTTTTATTGATATTTAGTCGTCAATAGTTCATTGGTGTTCAAAGTTTCATTTTTGCCTTTCTTATTTACGATGTCATTTTCTACTTGATTTTATGGACTACTAGTATCTCATTTTGTTCATGTTTGGTTCAATTAAATAATTGATTAAAATTTAAATCAAAGTCAACAATTAAATTTTAATCCATATTTAATGAACCCACAACTTTTAAATACACATTTTATCAATTTTTATTTAAATCTAATTTTTATATGAACCAAAAAGGAGTTTATTTATTGAGCAATATTATTCATAGTGAAGACTACCGATAATCCCCTGCATAACATACATGTGACAATTTGTTAATGCATCAAATAACAAACTGTCACACACATATATGTCATGTAAGATGACTAATTGTAGTCCTCCCTATTAATAACATTATTCTTATTTATTTTTATCAGATGCTAATTAAAGCCACAAATGTCCTACAGACAAGCCCTCATTATCAAGGGCATATTGTAACTTCAATGACAGAAAATAAAAGGCCAACTTTCTTTCTGATCAAATTGAATTTTCTAATGAATTATAAAACTAACCTCAACAACTACCAAAATTGTCCTTATACAACTGTCCCATATCTTTCTCACGTCTTCAAAAGGGTATTATACAGAAAACTAGAGAAAGAGAGAGAGAGAGAGAGAGAGAGAGAGAGAGAGAGAGAGAGAGTCTTGAGGAAGAACATTTCAAACCTTTCTTCTCTCTCGAGGATCTCTTCTCTTCTTGTTTTGTTCATCAGAATTAGATTTGACTGGCCATTACATCTGTATATAACCATTTTTATACATGGAAAGCTTTAGAAAAGCCTATGGGGCTCTTAAAGATTCCACCACTGTTGGCCTTGCCAAGGTCAATAGCGAATTCAAGGTATGCTCAATCCCTGCATTGAATTTATGTTAATGTGTATAGATACATTTTCGTTCGACCGATAAAATGTGTTTGGTTTTGTTGCTAGGATTTGGATATTGCCATTGTTAAGGCCACCAACCATGTTGAATGCCCCCCAAAGGAACACCATGTTAGAAGTGAGTGCATCAATGTGATTTGTGTATGATCATATATTTATTAGAATAGGCCATGCTTGTTAGGAATCAATTGAATTTCGAGGTGTATATTTTACTTGTTTTCTCAGAAATCTTTTCTGCTACATCTGTGGCACGACCCAGAGCTGACGTTGCCTATTGTATCCACGTGCTTTCAAGAAGATTGGCAAAAACGCGCAATTGGATTGTAAAGCTTCTCTTCCTGTTACATATATTATATACATGTAATTTTTAACGACGGGAAAATTTAAGATAGGCGCAATGTCTAATAGATGATAAATCAACTTAGAAAATCTTTATTTAAGCATAGTATCTACTCATAATTATCTCATAAACTTGAGAAAAACCCATTAATTTTCAGCATGTGACTATGCACGTTGTAAAATCTTAATTTAAGCAAAGAAATGTTACTAAAGGAGCATTCAACTGTTTATAAAAGACTACAGTTCAGCCTTCAATTGTACTAATATATGATCGTATTATAGGTTGCGATAAAGGCTTTGATAGTCATTCATAGGGCATTACGAGAGGGAGATCCTACCTTTAGAGAGGAATTGCTACACTACTCACACAGAGGACATTTATTTCAAATATCAAATTTTAAGGATGATTCGAGCCCTCTAGGTAAATTTATTTTGTTTACATAAAAGAGAATTCAAGATTATTCTCAAAATTGAAAATTAAGCAGTTTCATCTAACATTTTGGTAGTCGTGATGCAGCATGGGATTGCTCTGCTTGGGTCCGAACCTATGCACTCTTTCTGGAGGAAAGACTCGAGTGTTTTAGGACCTTAAAATACGATATAGAGTCAGAAAGACCGACAAAATCAGTTCCTGGAATATCTAAGGTGTCGTATTCTTGCATCATATACTACATTCTCATTTCCAATTCAATTGTTTCAAATAATTTGAGCGTAAATTTCATTAACTTTTGTTGCACCAGGTGTATAGTAGGACACGTCTTTTGAATGCTGAAGAACTATTGGTGCAGCTACCTTCATTGCAGCAGCTCCTATACCGCCTACTTGGTTGTCAGGTAATGTTCGAACGCTCCCTGGACCAACTGGGTTATGTAATGGATTAAGCTCCAATTCTTAAATGGGTACACTGTACACAGATTTACAGCAGTTCACCTTCAATGTGAGAGATACGTTCACTTACCATTGCAAATTTTTTGTTGGGGATATTACACCGATAATGTGCAGATTATATTCACAAAAACATACTGATAATATGCGTGAAATTGAAACATAATTCGACTGACTAAAATAGTTGAAAAGACAATTTAGTGATTTACCGAATCCGAATACATGATATGGACTCGTCACTTTCCATTTTTGAATGAAAGCGTGTAATTGAACATGGCAATATAAACATATAAATAAGGTTAACAATATTCTGAAATCAAACATAAATGAAATTAGAAATTAGAAAGATAAAGAAAGAAGAGATGCTAGTGATGCGATTGGATGAGGCAAGTATTGAACACTTTTTTCTTAAGATGGATTTGCCCAACATCAGTGCTAATGGTTTTCCGGCAACCATCTCTCAAGATACAACGACCACGTCAAGTCATAGGAGAACTCCAAATGGCTTAGACCAACGAACTCGAACGGAATTCTCTCTTTATCAAACTTATGATTTTATGCAAAGAAATCACTTTTGATGAAGTGTTTTATATAACATAACATGTAAAAAACGATATGAAATTACAAATACACTTCCAAGGGGTCATATATACAGAGGATGAGGGGTTGTAAATGAAATGCCGCGCTCCAAACTCAACAACTCTTGCCAAAGGTCGCACCATTCACTGTCGCCAACATGTCACCCGAGCGAAAATAACAGAGACTGTTGTTAGCTTATCGCTGGCCTGTTGCTCGAGCGACAGCCTAGCCATAAGCTAGTAACAGTCTTAGTCAATTTCCAGACAGCTTCCTCTATTTTCTTCCAACTTTGGACCATAATTTTTCATTCATCCAGAATTGATTTTAAGATTCCAAATATACCACGACGATCTACTTGACGAGTAGAACAAGTTGGTCTCTTTACATTTTATAATTTGACCATCAAATCAAGTCCGAATATTTGGCCGAAGTTGACACGAAATCACTTTTCCAAGTTTTTGGTTTTGACACTTAACCAGATTTTCAATCTTTTAACCAATTTCCAACAATTTTTACTATCCTCGCACCTTTCTTGCGCATGAAAATGCCCCTGATAGATCAGTCATGTAGTGGGAATATTAAGTCGATCTGGGGTTTAGGGATAAGTGTACATTATGAGTAGGCTCCAAGCAGTTCCACAGGTTATGTAGGTGCCAAAGACTGAACCTTAATTGGCTTCCGATTTTTGATTTGTATGATCAGTAATTCTTATTTTTTTCAGTGAATAAGGCTATCTGATCTGTCAGAATTTTTGCAGCCAGAAGGAGCAGCCTGCCACAACTATCTCATCCAGTATGCCTTGGCCTTGGTATGCACAAAATTCATTGTTTTGGGTAGTGAAAACGTATGATCTGTTGAACTTACTATGCTAAAATATGAGTGCAATTGTTGATCATCCAGACGTTGAAAGAGAGCTTCAAAATATATTGTGCTATCAATGACGGGATCATTAATCTTGTCGATATGGTATGATGCTGTATGAAGCTCCGACTACCATCTTTGCATAGAAAAACTATCTTTATCTATAAATAACTTCATTTTTTCTGCAGTTTTTCGATATGACCAAATATGATGCAGTCAAAGCTCTTGACATTTATAAAAGAGCTGGACAACAGGTCTATATGTCCTCTTCATTTTAGGATCTTTTATTACTGTCGAAGAACTGATATATAGGGCTGAGTTTATGCCGTTTTCTTATTTATCTCTTGTTTTTGTAGGCTGAACATCTAGCTGAATTTTATAGCTTCAGCAGAACTTTGGATCTTGCTCGGACATTTCAGTTTCCAATCTTGAGACAGGTTATTTTCCCACATTCAGAAGAAAAGAAGATCTATTTCGAGTCAATAGAAACCTTTAAGAGTATATTTTTCTTCAATAAACAGCCTCCTCCCTCTTTCCTTTCAACTATGGAGGAATATATAAAGGAAGCTCCGCAGACAGGTTCTATGTCGAAGAAGAGACTGGTTAGAAAAATTCCTTTACTACATGATGTTTTTAGTCTCTTTTTTTTTTTTTTGAAAAGTACGATGTTTTTAGTTTTTGTATTTCTGGCTTTATCATTTTCGACCGTTGTGAACTGTCTATGTCGGGTGTATAGTTCTAGTTTATGATCTGATAAAAATCTTCGGTTTATTTGCATCAACGAGTTCTTCATTCAACCTTGAGTCGTGAGGTTACATCAAGTCAAAGGCAACTATTCTAGAATAAGTTTTGTTGTGGGAATAGGCTGCCATATAACTTGCATTTCTCGACTATTTACATTTTCATTGATATGATGGATATTATGAGCAATGAGAGTAATAGAATTGTGTTTGGATTTTGCCACTGCTGTTATAGGAGTATCGAGAAACAGAAGAGGAACCTCAACAACCTGAAGAACGAGCCCCTAAAGAAGAAGAAAAACATGTTGAAGAAGTTGAGAATAAAGAAGAACGGGTTGATGAACCAGAGGAACCTCAGACTAAGAATGAAGATGAAATTCCTCCATTAATATCCGCGGACGAGCCTGTTGATCTGCTGGTAAGTTCTATCTTTCTAGTGTTTCCTTTCTTTATTTCGAGGATTTATTATAATATATCTAAATTTCTTATGTTCCGCGCAAATCTTCTGCAGGGCTTGAATGAAGTAAATCCAAAAGCTGTAGAATTAGAGGAAAACAATGCACTAGCTCTTTCCATTATTCAACCAGGTGTGTTGTATTCTTCATGATAGAATTGACTGTTTCTGTATATGGATGTGTCCACCTGATTCCAATACTTAGTGTCCGTTTGGAAGGGCTTTGAAAAGCCAAAAGCTGTTTTCGAGATTAAGAAGTTACTTCTGAGTCTATTTGAATAATTTTCTGGAAGCACTTTGTTTGGTTAAAAGAGTTTTTAGAGGAAGTTAACTCAACGTAACTTCCTGAGGAAACTCTCATACAAAAATTAGAAGCAGAAGCTATCCAAACATGCTTATATGGAAGTTCGTTTATAAATGGAGGAATCAGTTATCATCAACTATTGTTTTGAGATGTTGAAGAACAACGATATCCACAAATATACCGTCAATGCTTGATCATACAACTTTCTGATATTGCATGAAATATTTTTGCAGGCAATAATCCACCTTTACCTAGTAATGCATTGAGTGAAATCGGAAAAACTTCAGGATGGGAGTTGGCTCTAGTTACCACGCCAAGCAACCACACAAGCCAAGCAGCCGAAACCAAATTGGTCAGTTCTTTTATGTCTTTATACGTACATTACGGTACAATTTGTATAACTCTACATTTTCACCAAAATGACATTTGTGTTAGGCTGGTGGGTTCGATAAGCTATTACTTGACAGCTTGTACGAAGATGATGCTTCACGGAGACAAATACAGCTGCAGAATGCAGGTTATAGTGCAGGATACGGATATGAAATGACAGCACCAAATCCATTTGAGCAACATGACCCTTTTGCCACGTCAAACAGCGTTGCACCTCCAATAAATGTGCAAATGGCAATGATGTCCCAACAAGAACATATGATGATGCATCAACAGCAGCAGCAGCAGCAAAATACAATGATGTTGGTACCCTATCAAAATTTAGCTCAACATTCTCAGCAACAAATACCACAAATGGTATCCTCAAACCCATTTGGAGATCCATTCATCTATTCACCAGGTTCAATGCCTCCGCAGGGAAACCATACATTACTTTAGAGGTCACTTTTTTTTTTTATTCATTTATATTTTTTGATTCTTTGTGAGAAGCTGGACAAAATTGCCCTTTGGTAACTTGAATATGTTTATCTCTTGATTCGTTCTTCACTTGGTTGATCGTAAATTTGACCATAAAATGGAGTTTGAAAATGCTTTGCAGCGTCCCATATCCATATATAAATTGTACTAGAACCGAAAAAGTAGAGATATATACATGGTGCTTCCGGTCATTCCAGATTATCTGCAATAGCATGCATTATGAATTCAATTACATTATTTGTATTTACAATACTGTCTACAATACATAATCAAAATTTGAATTAATAGGAAAGAATAGAAGAAGCCGAAGGACCGTTTATTCTGTCACTCCAGATAGAAACAATTACAAAATGTATACATGTATATACTTCACATCTCCGATAAAAGATTGCTGATATTTCTAAGCTCTTTGAGAGCTGTCATGGCTGTAACTTGTCCTTTGCCAATGAGACTATTTTTCGACATGTTCTCCAAGGGCCCCACTTGACCAGGATCCTGCTGGAAAACAGCCTCGATCACCTGCGAGGCAAACAAAAGGTTACAACGATGCTCAAGGAACATCTGATATGAGCAGTATGAGATTAAAGAGCAGTACATCTAAATCATGTTAAAAGTATCAAAGGAATTGAAACTCATACTAGTAAACAAGTACCTTTGACTTTGATATAACACGTCTAAAATGATGTCTTAATATGATCTTTAATGATATAACTTAATCTTTTCAAGTCATTGTCATATGCGCAAAACTACACATTAGGTTGCTTCCTAGACAGAAAATTTATATCCTTTACAGTTTCATATACACAACTTCAAGAATACATTCACACCACTGTTTTGAGTCTTTTTGGGAACAAATTTCATAGTGAATGATGTGTATAATTAAGCTTGTAGACAAACATCCGTATGGCTTCAAAATCAATCCTGTATTATAAGAGATGTAAAAGCTTTGAATAACAAAGAATTGGATTAGTTTATAATTTTATGTTAATGCACCGATACTTCAGATATAGAGATTGCTGTTAGGCAGGTAAAGAATGTCTTGGTGACAGTTAAAGCCATTGCCGATTAATTCGTAATTAGCAGAAGAGTGTTATGTGAGATTAGTACCTGGATGTTCTCAAGCATGGTTTGTCCAAGATTCCTAAAGCTAACCATCAAATTACGATCTACTGTTTCTTCACTGCTGGTTCCAGAAGAGCTATCACACCCAGAGTCAACTACATTGTTCTGACCACTCCGACCGTTCAAAGCTTTTTCATCTCCAGAAGCAGCAGCTCCCAAAGATGTTTCCTCACTCTTATTCTGCCCAAACTTCCATAACCATTGAAGTGTACCAGATAGAAGTTTTCGTTCCTTCATGTCAATTGCTGATTTTCTAACAGAACCATCATTTTGTCCACATTTTAGAGCGATAATATCCGGTGAATTTGAGACAGGAAGAGGGGAGCATTCTGGGTTAGTCCTGTTCGACTCGGCATTACTAGATTCAGCGTCATTTTCATCAATGCATATGTTTGAACCAACGCTGCTACTTTCTGATTCGTTCTCGTGGTCATTAATCCCGTGTATTGGACTTGGTGAATCTGATAAATTGAAAGAGTTCTCTTCGCTCTCAGCACTTTCACTCTCATGGGTGACATCTTGTCTATAGACCTCAACTGGATCCTCATGGCCATTATCTTCATCACACTGTATTATATCTGCATCTTCATCCAATCCAAGCTGCCGTACGAGATCTTCTAGCAAATTTCTCCTAACTGATGGCTTGGGGACTTTTTTTCTTTCATAAACCTTAGATGGGGATGGGTCAGATTCAGTTCTAGACAGGCGCAATCTTACTTTCTCTGACCAACCCTTTCTGCGGTTTGGAACTTGTTTTTCGACATCATGTTGCTTGTCTTCTTCCTTGTGGAAAACTCTCCACTTCTCTTCCCAGTAGCTCTCGGGAACTATATTCAGTGGAGTTCTAGGAGAAGTTGATTCTAAAGAAAGGCTATGAGCCCTAGTAATCCCTAATTTACTCCCGTCATGCAACCCTTGATGATACGGCAGGGAAGGTGAATTATTAGCATCTACTGCCAGAATCTGCAAAGATTTTGCCTTTTCTGTCAGCTTAGCAATATTTAAATCATCCGGAAAATTCAACAATCTCTGAAGACAGGTGGTAGCATTCTCTGATGCAAGCAAAGAAGACCGTAAATAAAGTATCATCGAAACTGCAATAGCGGAAATGAATGCACCCCTAGGCGAATCGAGGACTCTAAAGTCAGACTCTGCATCCTTATCAGCTAGTTTCTTAATCTTGGTATTTTCACGAGAGAAAATTTCATCCCAGATCACCAAAAGATCTTCAAGTGAAAATTCACGACCAAATAGGACCCTTAGCCAGCGAAGTGCAAAATACTGGGGCTCAACTCCTAGTTCAACAAGATGATTATGAAGAGGCAAATCAACAACGGAAAGCAAATGATAGAGTGCGGAAGAAGCTTCAATTACAGGAGGGAACACATTATGAGGACTCCCGAGCGGAGTAGAGAAAAAATCACCCATGGCAACAGCTCCACCAGCCCCACTCATCAAAGCATCAAACATAGAATAAGCATCATGTTCCATAAACTTCTCAGATACGACAATGCCAAGTTCTCCTTCTGCCCCATAGGCATCACTTAGCAAAGCAATGGTTGGCGTCATGGAACCAAGTTGACTAAGACTGCTAGCCTTCACAGAAACTTTTTCTTTTCCAGTGCCATCTTGTGAATATTCTGAGAATTTCTTAAAATCAAACTTATATGTCAAGTCATTTTCATGAAAAGAGAAGCCATCAAAATTTTCAGTGAAGTGATCTTCATAAGCTTTCCTCACTTCTGAAAGACGCTCCACATCAACATTAAGAACATACAACAACGGTGCCAATAGTTCATGCATCCCTGTGAATGAAAGCATGGAGGAATCTATTAGTACAAAGAATGAGAATTTAGCCGTGTTTTAAATTTTTTGGGAAGGTATTAAAGAATCTTTAGCCTTATGCTTTACTTTAGAGCTAAAGAGGATTTAAAAAAATCAATTTGGCTGTGATAATAACTGGACAAAACATGATATTTCCAGAATATATTACATCTGGTATATGGTATGATGTAGTGTAAATATGTTGACGCGGAGATAACAGATCAATAAGTTCCCTGCAAATAGATTCGTGCCAACAGTGTATATGGAAATAATTTCAAACTTCAGTTTTAGAAAGTCAAAGGGTTGCCCTTTGCTCTAATGAAACCAACTTGGAGCTTATGTTTGAAGGATAAGTAGGCGAAATAACTGATGTGAGTAGAAGCATCAGAAATAGAACACAAATTAACCTACCTTGTCTGTATCCATACTGTTGATGTCTAATGCACCAAAGTAATAAAATTCGTCTTAACATGCCTTGGCATCTAGCTGTCTGGAAATAGCTACCTCGTTCAGGATATAGACGCGTCAAATCTTGGTCAACCATTCTCTCCAGTTCAGCTTTCCTGAAAAAGCGACCCCACATGCTATCTGTATGATAAATAAAGGCAGAATGTATAACTTAAATCGAAGCTAAAGGTTGTTTACAACCGCAGAAACTCAAAGACTCAAATATAAGCAACTATAGAAAATGTTCGAAGATGAGGGAATTTATAATGCTATAAAGTGCAAACGAAGTCATGTAGTGAAGCATATGTTAGGCATAATATAGAAATATTACCTGGGTTTTGTGACAGCGGGTTGTCCAGGACCAGATCAGGAGAACTACTTCCATCCTTCAAAACTTGTGGATCAACTAGAAGCTGCCTCCTCAAAGCAGCATATCTACAGAAAATCGTAAACTATATTCAGCAAAAATGTTATTTACATAAAACTGCCATAACTTTGAATATTCATTGCATAATGCTACTATGACGTTATTGAAATCCAAATTCGTGTTATAACTATTCCACTGAAATCAAGAGAAGCATGGTCCGTAAGTTAATTGACGAACCATTACATATGCTGCTACTTTCCATTTCATTTAATCATTATCATTGAATAAACAATAGATAGCCAAACGCAAATCAATTTAGATCCTATTATTTAAATTAAATTACACCACAATGATCTAATGAACAAAAGAATTATATTGTTGATTCAAGCACCGGGATCATAAAAACTTATCGAAAAAGGCAAATGTTGGGTATTTTAGTGATGCCCAAATAACCCCTAGGCAATGATGAAAAATCGTGGCCCATTTATCTTCATAGGCTATAAGTCCGGGATTGAAAAATATTGAAATTCACACCACAAACGATGTAGCCCAAATGTTATTGGATATTTAGAAGAAATCAGCCTATTGAGCTGGGTGTTCAATATCCAATTGTGAAGATAATTTGAATTGGGAAGTCTATCTCTTATCTTCCTCTCGGTTATGAAATTCTTATCATTTTGTTAGTATTTCAATCTTCTTGAACTCTCTCTTGGAGAGAAAAATCTGAAAAATTCGTTTGCCATTCTTGCCTATAAATTGGAACCCTTTTGCCCTCATTAAACACACCAAACATAAGGAAGAAACCGGCTTCTTCTAGTCTCTGCTTCACTGTGCAAATTCTCTCTTCTTCTTACTGTCAAAAATCGGTCCCTGCTTCGTGCAATTCTCTCTGCTTCAAGAAGTCTCCAATTTGGTGTTAACTTTGCGGTGTTGGATCGATTTTCTGAGCCTAATTGAAAAGGGGAATCACTTCTTATTCAATTTAGTTTCTAATTCAATTTCTTGAATTCCTTTGAATATTTTAATTAATTCTTACTGATTTCTTTGTGTTAATCAATTGTAGGTGGAATTAATATCAACAGCAAAAGCTGTAAATGTATTCAGCCATGGAATAAAATACCTATCGACAATCAGATAGTCGAAAAAGAAAAACCATTTATTGGTCAAAAACAACCCAAAAATAAAACGCTAAAAAAAATTTCCCTAACCAATAGTGCTTGATACCTAAAAGATAAAACACACGAAAAAAAAAAAAAAGAAAAAAAAACTCAAAGAATCATCAGTAGTTGAATTGCAATTGCTGTAAAAATAACAAACGAGAAACTTCACAAAAACTCTGCTCAAACACATAAAAAAGATAACTTGAGTCAATTTAGGAAAATTCCAATCTTGAAAACAAAAGTAAATACAAAATCGACGAAGATATATGCCTGAAATAACTATGAGTTAGAAATATTTACCTTCTACGAAAATTGGCAGTGACACAGCGAAGATCATCGATAGAGGCAGAAGGAGAAGAAGGTAAAATCCCCAAATCCATACGCCATTGAACCCCTCTCAGATCTCCAAAACGACGTGAGTTCTCACAACACGACTCCGTATCGGGCATTGTAGTCTCTATTAGAACCGACGACGCTATTTTTTTTACCGGGTTTTCTTATCTTTAGCTAATTTCTCACAGACACAGTAGACAAAATCTCAAATAATTTGTATATAAAAAAGAAATGACTGGATTTCTACGAGATCCATTTGTCTAAAAGTAAAAATGCAATCTTCTGGTTCAAAAATTGATAATTTAATGGCGAATTCATGGAATTCTCACAGACCAACTTGCCCAATAACGATGATCTTTACCCCAAACAATAATAAAAAAATCAGCCTTTTGCCCAATACAGAAAATCTTATCCTTTTATGCTCATTCAAGAATCAAGCAACGAAAACTGAAATAAAGTAAAAAACACTGTGAACGAAAAAAAATGGAAAGGGTTTTAGCTGGAGAGAATTTAGAGAGAACAGAAATCTAGAGAAAGAGAAAATCGAGGCCGAAGGAAATTCTTTGGTGGGCGATAAATTGTGAGGGATGCAGATATATGTATCTGCTTTAGCTGTCATCCAACCAATCAAATAATTTTCTTCCTTTTACTTTTTGTATTGTATACATTGTATGATTGAGAAAGAGAGAAGAAATCAGAAGTTTGTTTTTTAGTGTGATTTTCGTTTTCCTTTCCTTTTTATTTTTATTTATTTATTATTATTTTTGCCTCAATGGTTGGTGAGTCATACTTACGACAATAACAAGTAAATGATTTTCTAAATTCCAAAATATTTATAGATACAAATTATGTTTAACCAGAAATGATTATAAAATATGAGATTAACATCAACTACAATTCAATGACTCAATAAATTATTAAGATTTCTTGTTGCTTTTGGTAGAATTTCATCAAAACCTTTTTAAGTTAAAGCAATGACATTGCAATAATTTCTTCTCTCTCTTTAGGCAAATATCGAGGATTTGAATGGAGAAGATCTGATTATTGAAGTATTTAAAGATCTAGTTTGTTGTGCTTGCTTGATCGCAATTTATTGTATCGAAGGAGTTGCTGGTCATCATCGTCATTGATGTTGGAGAAAATGTGACGACGCTTGTTTTAGGTTTGAAATTATAAATATAAAATCGATTTAGATATGAAATATATGAGAAAATCCTTCATTACTCTATCAAACTCGTCAGCATGAAGTGAAAGTGCTAGATTTGAAAGAGAGAAGAGAGAGGTGGTCGGATACGACGAAGGAAGTGCTATAGTTTGAAAGAGAAGATTTTTAATAGGCTTTATTAAATATGGGGTAAGAATTTTAAAATGTAAAAAGAGGGTACTTTGAACTTTTAGTAAAAGAGGAGGTCTATGGTGTTAAAATATTTTGTATCATTTAAATAATTTTCAAAATTGTTTATGACATATTTTTATCTTAATTTTCATTTTAATATTTTATCATTTTATATTGTTATTATTTATTTTTTATATACGAAGTGACAAATATGTCCTGTGCTAGTGTGTTAAAATTTACAACATAAATTTGTATAATTTAATCATTTTTTAAAAAATATACGAATATATATTAAATAATTGTGGCATGATAATTGATTAAAATATTTTTTAAAAGATATTGTATAGTATATTCAAATAAAGAGTCTTTATAAATATAATATATCAAATAAAGATTATTTATGAAAGAAACAATCATTAGATATATAGAAAATAATTAAGGTTTAGTGAATAAACAGTTTTACTATTAGGCTGCCAAACAGTCAATTTAATGTTGACATCAATTTTCAAATTTACAACCAACTTTTTTTTATGACAACTCTTTTTGAAAAAAATAAGTAATATTGACGAAGGCTTTATTCACACAGATGTACCAAACGGACCCTTATTATTATAATGAGCATTCTTATTCAACACAATTTGAAGAAAATCATTTGACTGCATGAGTTCTCGAACTTTCAATTTTGATACACGTGAGTTCTTACTCTCTAGAAATAGCCTATTTTATCGTTAAAGTGGCACATGCCTTTTACATCAGGCCATTTGGGTCGTAAAGAAATAGAAAGGGAAGGAAATGAAAAAATTAATACACAATCACATCGAACTCCTGCCGCACTTCACCCCATCCCAAGGTAGACCATCATCACCTAGGGGTTCCTCAACCCTTCTAAAACCAATGAATTTTATCTTCTCGATTTCTTTTTGGTTCACGACTTGGATCAATCTAGTATCTTTGATACATTACCCAGTGTTGGACTCCAAATTAATTAGGATTAACGTAGAAACTCAATGATTTCATTAACATTTTAGATACTTAGAATAGTTTATAGAATCGAGATATTAGGAACCTAATTCGAATAGTTTATAAAATTTGGGAACCTAACTTTAATTTTCTTAATAAAGAATTAAATATTAGGTAGAGTGGAGACAACATTAGGGATCAAAATAAATGCAAAATTCCAGTCATATCCTTGTCGTTAAAATTTAAAGCACGGAATCATAATTTACACCAACAATTTGGCAACGTATCAACATCAGCTTTGATGACTTTGTAGATTGTGTATTTAATAATACTGCATTAAATGGATTAAATATTTAATTTTTTTGCTTTATTTTCTTTTTCTTTTATATTTTACCAAAACAAATCGATAAAATTATTTAAAAACCAGATGGTTTCAGTCTTGTTGTCTCTAATTTTCAAGTAACTTGATAACTATATATATGGGTTTTTTTTTTAATCACTTCATATTATAACTTTTCTACGAGTGATGCGAGAAAAACTTTAGTGGGGCATCTATATTCACATGAGATAGGAGTGTTCACTAAAATCATAATATCTCGGATGCTAAACCATTAAAGACACAATACCTTAAACGAGTGAATATGAAGATTCATTCGACGCCTAAGGTATCGTAATTTGAATGGTTCGAATTGCGAGCTATCTTTATTTGGGTGGACAGTCATACCACGTATGCATATAGCTTTTCGGGCCGATAAGAAAAAATATCAAAAGAATTATAAATAAAAATACTAGTATCGAACATGCATGGTAATAATTTATAGACATGTTTTGAATGCGTTTCAGAAAATTAAAAATTAATAACTGAATTAAACAACAATAACCAAGTGCTAAACGAGATTGAAATAGTAAAAACTCCAAAAATAATATCATTAAGATTTTGTTCTATTTATTACGGTATTTATTATTCTTATTTTATTTGATATATAAGCCATGCAATAATAACAGGAACTTATGCACATCACATGCTATGTCTTGTACTCTAATGCATTAAATACAAAATCACACCACACACAATCTGGAAAAAAAAAAAAAAAAGAATTATATTTTACTTTATTCGAATAAGTCCACCGACAATTTGAATTCTATAAACTATTTTTTTTAAATCTAATAAATATTTTGTTTTTTTTAACTGCTATTTAAAGAATAGAATTGAATGTATCTATTACTTTCATGGAAAAAGTACAAAAACGAGTTGTCGAATGTCACAATTACTATGGCTTTCTGCACATTAACTTGTGTTGAACAAAATGTGGTCCAATTTTTATAATAAGGTGTTAAGGTTTGACCACCATCGACTGAATTGATTGTCATTAAATTAATGACGCACTATATTGTGCAAAAAAGTTATATATATATATATATATATAGAAACACACTTTAATGTTTACAACTTAAACATGTAGATTAGTTCACTAATTACATAATATTAGATACATATCAGCTGAATTATTTCTTACGATTTGATATCTTAACCTATTATAGAATGCTAACAACAACCAAATGATTGATAAATCCTTCCATTTGAATAAAAAATGATAGATTTTTGAACCCTAATAAATAAGGTGATTCATTTTAATTAAACATAAAATTCTCTCCCTTCCCTTTCACTTCGTGAGCTCCACAAATCATCTTACCTAACAAGTTAAAGTAATAGAGAGGTGTTATACTATTCAGTTAACTTTGGTGTTCAAAATGTCTCCCACTTACGACAACGTCCACTCGTAATTGTTCACATATACAATCTTGTTCGTATTATATAGACCCCAAAAACACCAAGTAATTGCAGAAAATTAAAGAACACAAGAGATTTTTCGCCCATAGGCTCGAATGTTAACCAAAATTAGGGCTAATCACCCGTTGAACATACACCGAAGTGATTATCGCTTCAATCCACTAAAAACCAGCAAATAATCAATACAGGTTTCACAATACATGTATCCACAATGGATTATGCCTTCAGACCCAAAAATTCTCTTTCAAGAAACCATCGACAAATTACACAAAATAACCAAAAGTTACTGCTCAAATAAAGAACAGATTTACCTTAACCATACCGTAATCAACATTAGACCTCACCATGAACATCTAGAATCAAAGATTACAAGACGAAAACCAAAGGTTTTCAGAGAGAACACACAGAGAGCAGAATAGAGAAAATCCTAAGAATAATCTCGAATCAGACGAAAATGAAAAGTGAATCCAATAATACAAACAGTCAAAGCATCCAACAGTGGCTTCATCTCTAATTGGCATCATTACAGTCATTCAAAAATAACAAACAAAGTCGCATTTCAACAAAATGTGAGAATACACATTGGAAATGGGCTATCGGGTTACATTCTATCAATTGGGATGGACGACTTTAATTTGGGCTACATCATAGGGCCATTAATTGAGTTACATCATTGGGCCCAAAATTGTTAAACAACCAATATTTAACAATCTTTACCTTGCTTCACAATTTGGGTTTCATAGCAGATTGGAGGTTAACTCCTCATTCGGTTTCATTTGCTCTATGTACCCGCAAAAACACTAGTTAGAAATAAAATTTAGGAAATTCAAACAATCCTTAAATTTATACAAAGGAAGTTTTTTTGTTCTTATGTGTGCTGGATTATATTTAGTTGAAACCTTTTCAATTTTCATAATTTCATTTTTTAAGATATCTCTTATAAAATAAAATTTAGCATTTATATGTTTAGTTCTATCATGAAAAACAGAATTTATACTAAAATGTATAGGAAATTGACTGTCGAAAATATAACATCATTATTACGAGAAAAACTAATTTCATCCAATAAGTTTTTCAGCCAAATACCTTCCTTTACAGCATCAGTAGTTGCAATATATTTAGCATCTGTTAAGACAAGGCTACAATCTTTTACAGCTGTGATTTCCAGCTTATACAGGTATCATTCACAGTAAAAACTTATGCAGAAGTTGATTTTCTATTATCACAGTTACCAACAAAGTCTGAATCAACAAAACATTTTAGTATAATTCCAGTTTTACTCTTATTGAACATGAGTCCTAAATCAGTTCATTTTAAGTATCTTAACAACCATTTTATGTCTTTCCAGTGATATTCACCAGGATTACTCATATATCTACTTAAAACACTTATAGCAAAAGCAAGGTCTGGTCTGGTACAGTCCATTATATACATAACAAAGCCAACAACATTTGCATAAAAGACGTTCTCCATCTTATTCTTTTCTATTTCAGTTTTAGGACATTGTTCTACTAAAAATTTAAAGTAACTGCCAAGTGGTAAAGTGACATTTTTAGAATTTTTCATAGAAAATCTACATAGTATTTTTGTAATATAAGACTATTGAATAAGAAATAGATTATGATCACTTTTATTCCTTCTAATTTCAATTCCTATAATCTTTTTTTTCTTCTTCTAAGTCTTTCATTTCAAATTCTTGTTTTAACTTTTGCTTAATGATATTAATTTCAGTCATATCACACCCAGCAAGTAACATATAATCAATATATAGCAAAAGATGATAAGAATCAGGACCTTCATTACCCATGTAGTAAAAACATGGATCATATTCACTTCTATTGAAATCAAGTCCTTTTTTAAAAGTATCAAACCTGATATACCATTGTTTGGGGGCTTGTTATTATCAACATTTAGCAAAAGATAATAAAAATCAGTACCTCTATTACCCTTATAGTAATACCATAATTGATATTCACTTCTATTGAAATCAAGTCCTTTCATAAAAGTATCGAACTTGATATGCAATTGTCTGGGGACTTGTTTCAAATCATAAAGTGATTTTTGTAAAAGATACACGTAGTTTCCTTTCCTTTTTATTCAAAACTTTTTGGTTGAGTTATATAAATTTCCTCATCCAAATTTCCATGTAAGAAAGCAGTTTTAACATCCAACTATTCTAATTCAAAATCAAATTGTGAAACGAGAGAAAGCAAAACTCTTATAGAGATGTATTTGACTACATGAGAGAAAATTTCATTGGAGTCAATTTCTTCTCTTTGGTTAAAGCCCTTAGCAACGAATCTGACCTTAAACCTTACATTTTCACCTTTTGAAACACCTTCTTTTATCTTATAGATCAATTTGCAATCAATAATAATTTCTCCTTTGGGTTTATTCACTAAGACCTGTGTCTTATTTTTAATCAATGAAAGTATTTTTCATCTTTCATTGTAGCACGCCAAGAACATGCATGTTTTCCCTCAATGGCCTCTTCATATGAATTAGGCTCATTATCCAAAAAACTCTGAACATTCATAGCTGAATTTCGGGTTCATTATTCAGTTCCGACCAAGCTCCACCTCAAACTGATCATCATTTCCAAAATTTAAATCAGTCTGAAAAAGATCAGATTCCATAAAAGCTTTATTTTGATTAGTTTCAGTTGTTACTGTTCCTTTTTCATTAATACAAGGTATATCCATCTCATTAAAGATAACATTCATATTTATTATAACCATATAACCTCCCTGAGCTTTCAACCAAACCCTATAGCCTTTAACACCTTCACCATAGCCTAAGAAAATACCCTTAACAGATCTGAGCTCAAGTTTTCATTCATTTTGATGTACATATGCAGCACAACCAAAGACTTTTAGTTTAGAATAATCAACTAGAATAACCATTCCACACATGATTAGGTGTATCATATTTTAATGATTTAATAGGAGACTTATTTGTTAGAAAAGAGGCAATTTTAACAAATTCTACCCAAAATAATTTTGGAATGCCTGAACTTATCAGCATACATTTAACCTTTTCTAACAAAGTTCTATTCATCCTTTCTACAAGCTCATTCTGTTGTGGAGCATAGGTTACAATCCCATGTTTAAGAATCTCATTAGTTTTACAAAAGCTATAAAACTCTTCATTACAAAATTCAAGGTTATTATTAGTTCTAAGTGCTTTAACACTTTTATTAACTTGATTTTCAATTAGAGTTTTCCAGTCTGCAAAGGTTTTGAAGGTGCCTGATTTATTTTTCAAAAGAATGACCCAACTTTTCTTTGAAAAATCATCAATAAAGAACAATAAGTATTTAAAACCGGAATAAGTGCAAACAGTAGCTGGTCCCCACAAATTAACATGCAAATAATCAAAAATAGATTTTGATTTATAAATACCAGTAGCAAACGCCAATTTCTTTTGCTTCTCATAAATGCAATGTTCACAAAATAACATTCTTTCAAATTTTTCATTACCCAAAAAATCTTGTTTCTTAAGAATGTACAAATTCTTTTGACTAATATGTCCAAGTCTTTTGTGTTAAAGTTCGGATTTATCAAACTGGGAGACTGTTGCAACAAAAAATTATTCTATAGAGGTAAAGCTTTCAAGGTATAAATCCTATTTGATTTTTCAACATGAATGACTTTTGCAAAATCCTTTTAAATTGTTAAAATACCTTTATTTATAATGGTATTAAAACCTTCATCAAGAGTACCTAAAGAGATCAAATTTCTCTTTAGATCATGAATGTGTCTATCTTATTCAAAGTCAAAATATTCCCATTTTCTAGTTTTAAAACAGCTTTACCAATTCCTTTCATTTTGCAAGAAAAGTAATTTCGCAATATTACTTGCCCTTCATTTAT
This sequence comes from Fraxinus quadrangulata, assembly GCA_903798255.1. Classification (NCBI taxonomy): domain Eukaryota; kingdom Viridiplantae; phylum Streptophyta; class Magnoliopsida; order Lamiales; family Oleaceae; genus Fraxinus; species Fraxinus quadrangulata. The sequence continues at coordinate 20,096 of CAIGRB010138134.1, forward strand.
TTCAAGAAAATCAATGAAGTATCTTTTATAAGGTGTCATATGAAAAGTACACCCTGAATCGAGAATCCATTCATTTTTAGCTGAAGATTGACAAGTCATATACTTGTCAATTAGAGGCTACAACTTTTTCATAAGCTATAGCAGCTCCACCTTCAACTTTATTAGCATTTTTCAATTCATCAATTCCCTTGTTACAATCTTTTATGAAATGACCCAATTTTCCACAAAAATAACATTTCTTTCCTTTAGTCTTATTATTATTCTTATTGAATTTAGTTTTACCCTTTTTAAAATCTTCAGAATATTCTTTATGTTCTCCAAAACTTTTGTTTAAAGGATTGTTATTGTTTCTTTGGAAAGAATTATTTCCTTTCACATTGTAGCCAACTCCACTTGAGGATTTTTTAACTCACTTTTAAATTCAAGTTCCCTATTCCTTAAAGAAGAAACAATAATATCAACAGTAACAGAAGTTCTTGAAGTTAAGAAATTTATTTCTGAGATATTAGAAAGTCTCTCATCACTATTGGTGAGATCTTGAGAAAGTTCATTAAATCTGTCAAGATTAGTTTCAAGATCACAGTTAGGATCAAACTTGAAGTTAAAAAAATGTTTTCACATGTAACATTTATTGGGAAGTGTCTTAATTTTGTAAAGAGATTCAAACTTTGACCAAATTTCAGTTGCAGTCTCAGCCTCTCCTACTTCTTTGATGACACTATCAGATAAATGTAAAAAAGGTAGTGCTCCATGCAATTTCATCTTGTTCAGTTATTTTATTATCAGCCACTTCTTCCCCCTAAGATTTATCAAGGGATTTAGCACATCTCAAATGTATTAACAGAGCATTCATCTTTTGACTCAGGAGACTAAAGTCTTCTTTGCCATTCCAAATTTCAACATCAACTTTAGTACTACCCATATTTTCCTTATGAGATACTAGAAGCATATGGAACCCTCCATATTTTTGCTTCTTTCACGGCCATATGGGATTCGTCTTGAAATGTGGAGGTTTGTAGCTTCCACGGTACATTTGCTCCTAAAAATAGGAAATTGTTTCTATGTTTTATATGTGATGAGTGAGAATTGAGTGCACGTGAGTGAAAGATAAGGCAAGGATTGTAGGCCTTTTTAGGTAGTAGAAGTGAAGAGTTCAACTAGAGTTGGCAACTTGGTTTGGCTCCTTTACCCATGAGCTTGGCTCAAAGTGAAGTGGAGCTGAGCTGAGTTTATGTCCGACTCGTTTTTCAAGGTCTAAGCTCGACTTGGCATTGACCTTTTTTCATTTTTTAGCACCATTTTCAATTTTTTGGGGTTTAGGACCAGCTACTTATTTTTGAGTAAGCGGAGTTATACACAAATAACTTGTTACGTGTACAATTTATAAAAAAAATCGAACATTTGAGGAAATTGATTCTTCGTTTTTGGATGCTTAATTTTTTTTAAAAAAAATTAGCAATCTTTTTTTTCGTTATATTGAATATAGATTTGAAAGTATATTTGAAATGTATAAAGATGTAGAGAATTGAAATTATATTTGAAATGTATATACTATAAATAAGTAGAGAACATTCTGATTGAGTTAAGAATTTGAGTTCTACGAGTCTTTTTCTTACTACGTATGTGCTTGCTCGCTTCCTTCTCCGTACAATTAACTTGATTGCATGGAGAATAAAGTACATGAATCCATACCTCATAAGAAAAAACTCGCTAAATAAAAAATCTTAACTCATCAAGATGTTTGGCAATTGAGATTTGAAAATTTGAAATTAGATTTAATTTTTTTTTTTCAAAACCCTCATTTTTGTTAAGATTTGAGGTTTTATCTTAAAATGTCAACTTTATTAAGATGAGTGATCCAAACCCTTTATAAATTGGTCTATTTTTTCATCTTTATTCAACGTGGGATTCTATCTCTTAATATGTCTCGTAAAATGGTTGCTCATTTGAGTAAATCAATTTTGAAATTCGTGTGCTCATTTTTATTAATCTTAATTGGATCGAATTATTCGTTGAAATTTAATGGGCTCTAATACCATGTTGAAAATTTGAGATTCCATTTAAAATGTCAACTTTGTTAAGAAGAGTAGCACAAACTCTTTATAAATTGATATATATTTTCATCTTTATATGATGTGTTATTCTCTCCCTTAATACTTTTATCCAGACTTGAGACCAGCTACTGAATTTTTGAATAGATGGAGTTAAAATTGTATACGAACAATTTGTCATGTTTACAGTTCTTTTAAATCAAACCTTCGAAAATAATGAATCAATTTACTCAAATTTCAGGTATCGTCAATGAAGCAATTTGGTAGCACGCTTGCACGCTTCATTGACAATACTTGAAATTTGAGGAAATTGATTCTTTGTTTTTAGAGGCTAAAAAATGAATTGAGATTTGAAATTTTTTAAAAAATTTTATTTTGAAAACCTTCGTCCATTTATCCGGACTTGGGATCGACTATTTAATTTTCGAGTTAGCGGAGTTAAAATTGTACATGAACAAGTTTTTGTGTATATTTAAAAATAAAATATTATTAAGAAAATAATAAATTTTGATTATATGATGAAAATAAATATCATTTTCCTAATTACACGCAATTTTCTCATACTTATGTTGTATTCGAAAATGTGCGTCTTGCCAATCATTTATGCACATCAATATTTCCAAAATATTTTCTTTCAGTTGGCTCTTAACCTCGGACTGAGTTATCTTACCTATACTAAAAGGGGTCTCCATAGCTACAGTGTTGACCGTAGCTATTGGTAGATCTTTTGCAATAATATAAAAACTTGGTATTTTCATTTGTTTTTTCGCAAAAAATCAAGTAAATCAAATTGTATAGTATCAAATGGTTTTATGCTCCTAAGTATTTGATTATTAAAATATTTAACTAATTTGACATGCATTCCAATAAAACTTGCATCCGATGTCGGATTATATGCCGGAGACATACTAGAAGAAAAACCTCCTACATTATATCTTTCATCTCTAATACATTCAAATAAATTCACCAGTATGCACCGTCTTCTTCAAGATTAGTAAAAGGGGTGTGTACGGTGGGTGGTCGACTAATATTTGTACCCAATCGATGGGCATACAATTCGTACATAAAAATTAACGTGTTTTCTAAATTCGAATAAGTGACAGGTGAGTCAAAATTTAAACAGTTTGTTATTTGTATAATAACATATTTAGTGCCTCTAAAATTGTACCTAGGATCCATTACGCTTGCCAAAGAAAGTAATATAGACAAGCCTTCCCAATATTTTCTAAATTTTAACTCCATAGAAAATAATATTTCTATAAAAGCGTGATCATTTTTTATTTTTGAAAAGTTCTTGCAATGACAAAAGATGTTCAAGAACTCTTGAACTACTACCACAAATAAGATATTTGAGAAATCATGAAAATTTGTTGTTTTTTTTTTTTTAAATTTAAAGGCAAGTTTCCAATCTGAATCAATTAAAATAGAATCATTGACATTTCTTGCATGTGTGGAGTTATAAAATTCGGTAATTAAATGTTCGTATTCACATGATTTTAATAATAAGTAAATAGAGTTGTATCTATACCCTACACCATTTATAAACTTTTTGAGATCTGGCCAACTTGTGCACAAAATTTCTCAAATGCTAGTTTCCTACTTGGTGATATGGCGATATATGCTAGTGCATACTTAATTCTATCAATTTGATCCTTAATATGTCGTATATCATCTTGTACAATTAAATTAAAAATACGATACACACAACGAACACAAAACAAAAAATCACCAAAATCAGAATTTAGGACTCTATAATGTTTATCTACAACAGACTTGTTAACATTAACATTGTCGAGTGTAAAAGAACAAATTATACTTTCACAACGATATTTCCCTAATTATTTGCATGAGAACCTTAAAAATATTGTTTGCATTATAAGGAAATTCAATTATCTTAAAAGTAATATTTTTTTTATACATCACCTAAAATGGGTGTTTGTATGAAGTTGTTGCTATATAACATTTTTTATTTATACTTTTTCCATAAATCTGAAGTAAATGATATAACAACAAAGTATTTGTGTAAATCACTAATCAATTGATTCCTAGTTCTAACGAAATACTCTAACGGATCATTACAAAGAGTGTTTCTATTTACTCCTATGTACCTTGATTGGAGATATTCTTTCACGAACGTTGTGAAATAGTCATTATCTACTATGCATATAGATAATTCAGCACTAGCAAACTTCAACATTCCTTTATGAGTTCTTTCCTCGGAATACATCTACGTGCTTAGTGTTGAAGAACTGCTACCGAAAGAAGGAGTACCAAAAGCTAGTTGTGTTTGAGATCCACCAACAAGCCCATATTTGGTTGTAAATTTGGCGTAGTGACGGTTGATGTGGGTAATACTGATACTTTTGCCACGCCAATTGTGTTTGACAATATTTACACATGGTCTTAAACTTTTGAACTTCGTCATCGGTAAGCGTTGAAATCATTTTAAAGTGTTCCCAACACTTTGTAGCTTTTTTTTTCATTTCACTTCCCTCTTGTATCGAGAATTTGTAGGCAGCTTCATCGGTATCTTCATTGATGTCATTCAAATCAATTGAATTACTACTTCTCTGAGCATCATCAATACCCATTTTAGACAAATCCTCAAGGATGGGGAGATCGGCAAATTGATTGGGAAAGTCAAATTGTGACGTCATAGGTGAGTGGCCATCAAACAAACCTTGAACAAAATAATGAGGACCCATGTGTATGTAAAAATATGTAATGTAGAGAATAAAGATGAAATGTATAAATTGGATAATGTGGTGTTGATAATGGAATCGAGAGAATGTATGTAATAGAATTGAAATTTGAATGTAATAAAAATTATAGAATGTATATGTAATAATGAATTTATGTGTATGTAATAGATATATTTGTATATAATAATGAATGATGAAGAAATTATAGAATTGTAGAGAGTAGGAGAGAGTTTGTTGATTGTTGTGTAAAAAAATTGTTTATATTGTGAGAAATTTATAGAGGAAAAAATTAGTGGTCTTTGGGGTCCCCCCCAACAGTCATATGCAAAAGTTTGTGACATTTTCAATGGTTACAAACTTAAAAAAAAAGTGATCAAAAGAGCCCAAGCCACCCGTGGGCCTAGCCCGACAAGTCAAGTTGACCAGTCGAAGAGCTATTCAGCTAATTGTAGTCATTGAGACCTTTAACTAGTACAAAGTATTTTAGCTATAAATATACGTCCTTTTGCAGGTTGATATAAGAGTGGGATGGTCAAAGATTGATTGATTTTCGAGCTTTGACAGATCGCCCACAAATAAGGATTTTGAAGCTTACATTGCATTCATCAAGTTTGGTACAATGAGGATATTTGTAAGATCATAGTGATTACAATGGAATGTGAAATGAAGAAGTTCAACAATCAAAATTACACTATATGAATGATGTGCATGAAGTCATGTCTTTAAGGACAAGACTTGTGGCAGGTACCTGACGGTAGTGACGTGATACTGCTAGATGGTGCGAGGACTCTGTAGAAGTGGAAAGCCAAAACGGTAAGGGCATGCCTAGTGATCAAGACAACAATCGAAAAGGAATTAGTTAAGCAAATAAAGGACACAAAGAAACCAAAAGAAGCATAACACTTTTGCAGCACTTTTCTCTATGAGAAATGACTTAAGATTGTAGCTTCTTGAAAACTAGCTATTATCAATAGTTCAAGGGAAGATCACAATAAGACAATGCTTCAACAAGATAAAATTTCTTAGTTAAATGTTATAAGATAAATTTTCAAGATCGAGAATGAGATAAATAACTGTACATGGATTAATGCTTGAACTTAAAAATTCCATTGTTGAAATCAATGTTATAAAAGGCGTGCTTTTACAAATATGCTCAGGGCATTTCGATGGTATGTGCATAATAATGTGGTCTACCCATTTCGTTAGGCTTGGGCATTTTAACAAGAACCGAATCTCCCGAACTGAAACTGGGGGTTTCCGTTCGATTCTTAAAAAAATAAATTAGGAACCGAAATTGATAACTGATAACCTACTATGTTCGGTTCGGTTCTTGATTTTTGAACCAGAACCATAAGTACTCAAGTAGAACCGATTTTCATATAATTTTTTATTTACAATTTATAAGCTATGTAAAAAAATGTAAAACCTATAAATCCTAATTTGGGTAGTAATTAGTCTAAAACTCTAGACTCTAACCTTAAGAAATCAAGACCGACTCCTCCTTTTTTTACATCTCGGCTCACATCAAATTGTTGCATTTTAGAGGTTAGTACATATTAATCTTTACAATTTGGACGTTTTATGAATCAAAAAGTTCAAACTAGGTTATGGTGTAAGTTGATGAATCAAAGTGTATATTTTTTACGGTTTGAGATTTTTACTTTCTTGCATTATTTACAAATTTAAATGATTTTCAATTTTTTATAATGCATGGCAAATTAAATTGATGTATTCATTGTTTGGACTGTGATGTACCTTTTTAGTATCTTGAGTTCGTGGTTCTCTTTTGAAATATAATTTTTTCATTTTTATTTAAACAGAACAAATTCAATATGTGAACTATAATTTTTTGATAGTATATAATTATTCATCTAATTAGTATTTTTTTATGTTAGTTTGTTTTAAAAGTAAAAGAAGTTAAGTATTGTTCATAATTAAATTATATACTCTAGTATGTCTCGCTTATGGACCAAATAAGATTTATTAAGAAAAAAATTATTCTCAAATTATAATTAAATTTTTGATATTTTAATTTTCTCTTATTTTTGTGGTTTTTAGTATCCACTATTTTGCTTCTTGAAGATTTTTTAGCCGAACTTTCTCCCTTACACAAATATTTTCGAGTAGTAGCAAGTTAGGTATGTACATTAAAAGGGCTTATATGAAAGTGTTTGTAAGATGTATATAAAAATGTTTGGGTAGAACTGAAATCGAACTAGAACCGACGGTTCATGTTTGGGTTTGGTTCCAATATTTACAAGGATCCAAATTGTTCCATTTACGAAATACTCGAAATATAATGGATGGATCCAATTTTGAAATACTCGAACTGACCCACCCTACACCGAGGCCTTGATTGCGTTGTCTGTATATGTGGCTTAAACGTCAACATGCATACGCATTTGTGTTTAAAATTGTGTCCAAATTAGTCTAGTGAAGTCCAACCCATTTTTATGACTTAAATAAAAAGTATATTGAATCTAACAAACATCAAATTAGCTTAAATCACTCAAACCCATGAATTATATACACCAATACATAGGGTTTTGACATTTAAAATCAAAAATCAAAATAATTTTTATGTCGAGTTGCCACTACATATGTCGAGTTCGAACCCAATTCTTCTTTAATTTTCCTCTAGTTTTACTTGCTGGGATCTTCATAGAATTGCAAAAACTTGAATTTGCATTTTTCATTTTTGTATTGCTCATCTAATCACAAATTTGAAAGATCCTTTTCTCTTCTGATTTTTATAAACTTCAAAGAATTATTATTTTATTTATTTATTAGTTTAGAACATTTAAAATAATATTAAAAATTGAAAAATGCATAATTAAGCATATACTTCGCATAAAAACACATATGTTTGATACTCGATTGAAACGCATGTCATGTATTATGCGTTTTAAAACTTTGGTTGAAATACAAGTTTTGTCTGAGCAACCCTCACTGGTCAAAGAATAGTTGCTTGCCGATCAAGAAGTATTCTCCCAGAAAGTTATAAATGTCTCACCAAAGAAAGAAAAGAAAGCGGTGTTTAACTACAAAAGAAGAGGTCGGTCCAGTCAACGTGAAGAATTTTCTCAAGCGAAGGAAACTAACAAATTTTTCAATAAGAGAAACCAATCGTCCAAAGAATATCGACAAAATAATGAATGCTCGTATTACGTGTGTGGCAAACGAGGTCAAGAGGAAGTTGACCAGATAAAGAAGACTAAATTCGACAATAGAAAGAAATATAACAAACGAGCTATGGCCTTTTAGGCCGAGAAACGAGACATCAACCTGCTAATTAGCTATGCGGAGGTACCCCTCTACGGCCAGCTTCTTAGAGGAACTACGGCCTTTTAAACCGCAAAAGTTTGAGGTTATAACAGGTCTGTGATACTCTTAGATGTTCTAGGTCGTACGCACACTACACTGATGTATTCAAAGAGTTTATAGGCTTGGTCGACAGGTCCGGGTAATCTTTGAAATTTCATCATGATGGGGATAGATCATTGCATTTGTTGGTCTTCAACGAGGAATTCCTTGTAAGCGCAAGTCATCAACTTGCATTGACTATGTCCTTTTCCTTTGTACACACCGTCCGTCGTTCCTACGGATTGAATGGTCCGGTGAAGTGTTCGAATCGCGACGACGTAGGCGGTTTGCTGCTGCGAGTCCCGAAAAGTCAACTGAACCTTATCATTTAAAGGAAGGAGAAGTCGTAACAAGGTTTTCGTAGGCGAACCTACGGAATGATCATTGTTTTTCAACCCTACGGGACGACATCAAGCGAGACTAGTACAATAGTGAAGAAAACTCCACTTCAGAAGCACGGTGGTTTTACAAACATTGTTATATGCCAAATAATTAAATTGGGATGTAATTTGGCTAATAAAATAAATCATTATTGCGTTTAAAGCCTCCATTTAAAAAGAATTTAATCTTTAAATAGATAAAAAAATGTGATTGACAAGTGAATAGTACTTACAGTTTCATTGTAATTTATGATTGAAAATGAAATTTATTCAGTTATAAATTAATTCCTAATGTTTTCAAACGGAGCTTTGCAAATTCATCATCTTTGTTGAGTATACGGGTAAATGTGATAGAACTAGCCCTTACAATAAATTAATTTTGTTTTTAGTTTTACTTAAAAATTATATATGGCCAAGCCACCAAAACTTAAAAGGAAAATAAATTGAAATATTTGAAATAGTCAAATTTTGTAAGAGGTAACATTTTTTTCATTTCTTGCCATTTGTTTAGTTCAAATTCCACTTTGACAATAACACTTGAACGGAAAATTTCTTATTTGACTTCAAAGAAGAACAAATAGAAGATTTTTTTAAAAAGACATAAATAAAACGTTTCTTTTTTCTATCTCCAGCCTGTCTTTTTGACATAAAATAGTGAAAGTACGACTGTAGGAGAACGCCACTCCAACGGCAACTTCAGATTCCTTCTCATCCTACAAAGGGGTCCCACTTTTATCCCATAATAAAAGAAGAAATGGTTTATTGTCCCATATTGAAAGAAAAATACTTTAGGGTTACTTTAGGGTTCTAATTTAAAAGTTCAAGCTGGCGAATAGTAATACAAGTTTTATATATGTTGATTATCATTTTGATATATAATCGACGTGAAACTTTACCTTCAACGTGTCTCTACGAGATAGTAGCTCATTTGATGACATCAATTTTGTAATCTGAATGTTGGTTTGAATTTTAGATGGATAAAAATTTTCATTTGAAATTTTGAATTCCATTTTTAAATGTAAATATTATTAAAAGAAGTTGTTCAAACTCTTGTATATTAATTATTATTTTTAATATTGAATCAATTTGGTATTATACTCTTACGAATGAGAAATTTTATTTAAATACTTTGTACTATTTTTGTATCATCTCCTAGTGTATCTACGTAGTATATATACAATTACATATGGGGGATTCCACAAAATAACAAAATTATATTAAGGACTCGTTTGACATAGATTTTATTTTTTACTTCTTGTAAAAGAGCTTTTGAAAGGCGCTACCTTAATTATTATTTTTCAAAAATTAATTTTAAAAAAAATCATATTCTGAAAGTACTTTTAGAGGAAGTCACATTAAATTAACTTTCTTTAAAAACTCTTTTAACTATCAAAAGCACTTTCACAAATTTAGTCCAACTGATCCAAAAACAACATTTGGACCTCAAAAGCTCTATTTGAGTTTTCGAAAGTTATGTTAAACGGGCACTAATTATATTATCTAATTATGTAGAGTTAGTATATCAAATATGTATGTCCGGATAAATTTGTTTATACTATTGTAGTTGATTTCGTTGATATGGATGATTATGATCTAACATATGATTAAAGGTCAATTTGACAAGGTTTTTGAAAAGTCAGAAAGTGCTTCTAAAATTAAAAAGTTGCTTTTGAACTTATTTCAATAATTTTCTAGAGATACTTTGTTTGATTAGAAGAGTTTCTATAGGAAGTCGATCTAAGATTTTTTTTTTCAAAAATCTCTTTTAACAAGAAGCAGGAGCCATGATAAATAGGCATTAAGATGAACAAATTTGCTTAACGTAATGAAATGAATACAATAATGAAAATAAATAAAAAGACAAGAACAGGAATATTTTATATGCATGCTTAATCATATATGTTTTAACATTGGGCATCCCATGAACATAAGACAATTAATTATGTCTCTTTCATGATTGAAACACTCAAGTTCGATTTGCCAATAATTAATTTAGTCATATATTTTATGAAATTCATAATTTTTATCAACTTTTCAACTACTCATTTTATAAATTTTTATCAAAATATATTAAAAATCTAATTTCTAACAAAACCAAACAGATTCATAGTGTTACTCATATACAATCTTTGTAAGCATTAAGGGTTAGGGATCTATTTTAAAAGCTCAAGCTTGTTGATATAAGTAGCCCAAGTTTCATTTTTGTAGATTATAATTTCGATATGCAATCAACGTGAAATTTTACCTTTAACATATTCCTACGAGATAGTAACTCGATTTGAGGACACCAATCTTATAATCGGAATGCTCTTTGAGCTTTAAACGGATCAAATTGTTCATTTGAACATGTTGTGCTCTAATATTATATTAAAATTTGAGTTCCATTTTAAAAAGTCAATATTATCAAGAGAATTAGCTCAAATCCTAATATTGAATTGATATGAAGTTTACTCTTACTAGAAAAAAAAAAAAAAAATTATTTGAATATTTTATACTCTTTTGATTTTATTTCTTAGTGTGTCTACGTAGTACATACAGGCATACATATTGGGGGTTACACAAAATAACACAATTATATTAAGGGTTCGTGAGACAATTTTTTTTAATAAAAGAACGGATTTTGATAAAAATTGAAAAAACGTGTGACTGAGTCCCTGTTTGGTGGCCATTTTTTTAAAATATTGTTTTGGAAAATGTGTGGTTAAAAAATAGAAAAAAATTTGGATTTACGTATAAAATATTTATTGTGTGAATGTATGGTTGAAAATGAGTATTTATAAAAAAGAGTTTTGAAAGAATGTAAGACAAAATGGGTTAAAATTGATACGTTAATAAAGTTTTAGCAAAATTCTATAAAAAAACACTAATTATATTATCTAATTACGTGGATTAGTACATCAAACATGTCCTAATTAATTTGTTAATACTATTGTAGTTGGCTTTTGGTTGACATGGATGATTATGACCTAACATATGATTAAGATTGAATACGATAACAAAATAAATAAAAAGATAAGAACATGAATAATATTTTATGTGCATGCTTAATCATAAATGTTTTAATATAAGACAATTAATTATATATCTATTTCATGATTGTAACACTCAAACCCTATTTGCCACACCAAAAGCTAGAGAACAATTTCAAGAATAATTGATTATAAATTCTTGAAAATTTATTAGTAGAACTGCTTTTGATATTATTCAACTTTTTTTTTTTAAAGGTTTGGAAGATGCAGCTTCAACAAGTTATAAATGAGCAAAAGCTTTGTACTAGGGCCGCGGTAAAAAAATAAATTTGTCTTAGTTTTAAGATTATCGTTAAAAAGAACTCTTTCTCACAAATTATATGACGTACGTGGCAAAGTAAAACTTACCCGGCAAGTGGGGGTGACAGAAAATTCGATCATAAGTACCCTTTAGGATCTTTTGATACGAATAAAAATTATTCATAACGAAGAATAAGACAAAATAGAAATGAACGACAAAAATGTAAGTTAATTCACATAAACTTAGTCCTTCACAATGGTAGCCCACGAACTGGCATTCTTTGCCACTTCTTTTCCAATTATTTACGAGGTAGAGTTGATCGTATTTCGAGTTTTGTTTCGTCCATGGTTCATGGCAATCTATTTGAATAAAAGTTGGTTGTTTGGCATTCAAAAAACAAAAAAAAAACAAAAAAAATCACAAAACACAAACAATATGTTTGAAAAAATTATTCTCGTAGTACTCATTTCTTGTCGAGTGCTTCAAAGATGTTCAAATAAGTTACTTAAAACAAGTTTAAAGGTAACTTATATTTAATTTTAAGTAATCTTAATATTAAACTTGTTCGAATAAGTTACTTCGTCATTTCTATAAAATTAATCTTAGAGGAAAAGTATGATACTAAACTGGAAATGGGCTCGATAGGTTTGAAGTAATTGCATTGGGCCTTATTTGGCCCAGTCCAAACCATGCATGGTATGTTTTACACTTCCAGTAATTTTACAGGAAAATTTGCATCTATGGTCTCCAAACGTTGCTTGAGTCCCAGTAAAATTTCTTTGATTTCAGATTCTTAAAACTCTAAATTTAGTTGCACAGAGGTCTTTTTTTTTGGTAGAAATCATCCAAAATTCAGTTAATTAGTGGTTTTGCATTAACGAGGGGATCTCCCAATTTTGCATTGACTATGAGAGAAAGCCCCCAATTGGTAGGGATGACAAAATTTCTCATCCCGCACTATCCCACCTCGAATGTGGCGGACAGTACTTGCTCCGAATAGTAAACGGAGCATGTTCCAGCCTCGAATTCTTTTATTTTAGTATATTTTATATTATTTTTAGTTTTCAATTTAAAATGTATTTTAAAAATAAAAATTATATTTGAGAATTAATTAATTAAGTGGGTTCGATAAATGGAGATTTTTGAATCGTTGTCCCACCCTTCGCTCCCAACTCTACATCCCCATCTCTCGAAAATCCTTGACGACACATGAATAGTAATTGCCACCTCGATTTTATTTTAGCCCCACCCTGCTGCCTGCCCCTGCCCCTGCCCCCATGCCATCCCAACTAGTTGGAGAGTAGGAGGGAGTTCAAGGTTGTGGTGGGTTAAGATCGACTGGTAAGGTAGCAACCATGGATTAGAGGTGATGGGTGGAAAGTGGAAGGGTGAATGTTACATGACTGATTAATGAAAAATTAGAAGATTTTCATCTAAAATGACTTACATGCAACTAAATTCAAAGTTCAAAATTCTGAAAATCAAGAAAATTTAATGGGGACCCAAGTGCTCGAAAGAGCAATGTTTCATCACTACATATGCAAAATCCCCCAATTTGACATGATAAAATGTGCCCAAAGCTAAGTGGAAGTTTGTGGGGCCTAAACTCTAGGAATGCAATGCAAATTGAGATGAAGATTTTGGGTGAAATAATAGAACCTTTTTTGTTTTTAGGTACTTTACATTATTTGATGGAGGAAGGGAGAGTCAAAAGACGCTAATAATACTCTCTCAGTTGGCTGGTCACAAAATATCCCGACACCTAGGTTCATTGATGATGAAAGAGATTTCGTAACAACCAAAGTGAAAACTAAAGAAATAAAGTTACTTTTATTTTCAAGAACCATCAATTAATCGGTCTGTTGTTAGGAAAATACGTGCTTTAACGTTTGACACTTGAAAGTTACGAATTATCAAATTAACGACTACAAAGTTACCAAATGGTTATTAATTATCCATTTTTAATATTGACCATACGTGCAGAATTAATCAATCAAAAGCAACAAGTCATTTTTAATTGTTTCTAAATGAATAAGCATACATGTCCAATTATCATATATTTAAATACCGCAATAATAAAGAAAACAATAAATAACGAATACCAAAATAATGACGGAGAAACTCCAATTAAGTAAAAACTCCAAGACCAAAGTAATTACCTCAACTATAGACAATATGAATTACAGTGTTTCCAGCCTAGGAAATTCCACTAGTTCCCCCTGTTATAATTCCTGTAATCTCCAAGATTTGTTGTACCCACCAACTTTTTGATCTTCTACCGCCAACTCCACTAGACTTTCCGATCTACTTTATGTAGCTTCCAAAATCTGATGTCTCCTTCCAAATTTTCAATCTTCTTAAATTGTCTCTTCCAAGTGGAATTCCAAGAACCATCAATTCTTGTGCTTTTTTCTGTGCTTGCAGTCCACATCTCCTAATGCCCGACCGAAAGAGTACCTTCTCAAAGTGTTAAGGAAGTCAGGTGTTTTGGATTCACGAACCTTGACGTTTTCCCAAAACATGGTTGCCGAATCTCAAGAATGTTATGAATGATTCAACAAATGAATTGTGTTCTTGAATATCTCAAAAGATTATATGAATATGTTATATCAATAAGGCACAATGAGACAATTATCAATTTTCATGCAAAAGCATCTATATTTATAGTTGGAGGTGTATGAGTGTAAGGGCCGTGTAGAACTCTCCAAAATCGCGAACTAAGGTTAGCCGTGTAACACTGTCGCTCGAGCAAAGGGACTTGTCGCTCGAGTGAAAGTTATGTCGTTCGGGCGACTTTTGGGCGAGAAACGAGCGTCAATGGTTATGTTTCTGTCGCTCGAGCGATGGCCAGGCGTGAGGCTAGCGAAATTCCGACGCCACTTCTTCCTTGTTTTCAAACTCAAACTCAAATCCTAGGCTACCTAACTCAACTATACCAAATTACACTTCACTCCTTGACTTTTATACATGTTCAATTAAGTCTTTTTTGTTCACAGAATTGCCAATTACAATATTGAACCTAATAACACTGACCTTAGTTATCCTATGGGTTCTGTTACAATGTTTGACTAATGTTTATAAATTGTTCGTAAACATTCAAATTAAATTTTATCTACTCATTTTGATGGATCGACAAGTTCTAACCACTTTTTATCGCTTAATTCTATTTATTTATAATTAAACCATTTATGAACAATTTCCAAAGATGCTCGATCAAAAAAACCGTCTACGTGATAGTTAGGAATGAATTTTTTTTCGCCCCGTCTCTCCTCGAATGGTAAATGGGACAGGAAAGAGGAACGTGGTCCACTGAATTTCCCGAATCCACCTCGATTTATTTTATTATTTTTTGTATCATTTTAAAAAGTAATTACAAGAAAAAAATAATTAAATGATGGCACTAAATGTGTATATTTTAAGGATCATGCTACACGTACCGAAATTTTTACTTACTGCTCACAATGAGGATGAGAATCACATTATCGAAATTTTTAAATACACGTTGGCACCGCGCATTATGTGAGAGGGAATAATTCATTATGTACAAATGGATTAACCCATATTTTAATGCCCAACCCTTCCTGCTCCCCTCACATCCTTGTCTTGCCTCCTAAAAATTCTTGACGGGTGCAAGAATGGGAATGGTTGTTTCGTTCCTATCCTACACCGTTATCATCACTAATTAGTGGGATCACTATTATATTATCTAATGAAGTTGAGATGTAATATTGACATCATTGTCACCTAGACTCGGGTTAGATAACATAGCATCCATTTGACAAGATTTTATAAATTATTTATAATTTTATCCATGACTTATTTATAAATTAAACTCTTTATAAATTCTTGGTAAACGAATGCTTATTCAATATTAATAATTTGAGAATAATGTCCACGCCTCGATCTATCTCACGAAGTACCAATTTGGTCTTTTCATCTACTTAACCCTTAAAAAAGAAAGTATTTTTATTTTGTCAAAAAGATGATTATACTTTGTGTGTTGCTTGGCACAGTGGTACTCATTAAGCCTCTTGAGCTCCATTTTTTGGGATAACAAATTTTATAATACTATTGACTTTTTAGAGAATGCGTGGAAATTTTTTTAAATTTACGTGTAAAATTATTATGCTAAAAGGATATATGGTCGGAAATGAGTTTTAAAAAAAATGATTTTTGAGAATGAGGCTCAACATGGCTAAATTGTTCCTCTCTATAAAATAAGAGTATTTTGTATAAGCCCTTGTTTGACATTCTTAAAATTTAGAAAACGTTGTTTTGAATAGTATTTTTTGAAGGGTGTGGTTAAACAGTCGAAAAACAATCTCTAGTTTACGTTAAATTATTTTATTATATGAATGTATAGCTAAAAATGAGTATAAAAATTAAATTAAATTAAAGTAAAGAAGGGGGCATTTGATGTTTAGAATCTTGAACTCAAGTCTCTGCCAATGTAAATAGTATTATTCCATTAAAATCAAAACACTCACATGCAATGCAGACAACTGTGGTAGGCGCACCCAAACTGCATCACCTCAGAAAAGTAACCGTTGCATCTATTTTCTATTATTCTGAAAAAGTAGTCTACTAAAATTATCTATTATTATTACAACTTTTATATTGCCATAATGGCTTTTATATATATAATGACCAGATGCTCATACACTATGGATTACATTTACTTAGTAAATGGGATCTTTTATCTTCATTGGAGGAAAAATTACATAACGTTTTGTGTTCATGTCACTCCTTTAGTATATTGAACTATTAAACTGATCGAGAGTTTATGTCATTCAAACACAACGAAAGGGTTCTATCATCTTGAAAGAAATAATTATTACGATGTGACTATTTGAATTATGATAGTAATGCTTATTCTTAAACAGATTCAAAAAGGTTCGTTCGCAGTGAAGGAAGCATCCTCACTTAATTTATGATCGCATATTATCGATAAATCTCGCTCGTCTTTCGCTCATTTTCAAATATTTGCTCTCACTTCGCTCTCTTCTCCATCCAAGCAATTGCATAATGAATTTTCATTAATCACTATATATCTTTGTTAAATTTTGATGTAAGAAACAAAATCTACTTTTGCATAATTGAATTTAGATACATGAGATTAGAAAGAGATTTGGACTTCTCTTGTCACTATTGTCGAATGATAATGATATAATAAAAAATTAAAGTCTAATTTGCTAATTTTTCCGGATGGATGAGTAGCTTATTACTCAAAATAACACTTTTCTTGCCGCAAATTTAGTGAAGGGTATTCAGGAAAATCTATCTATAAGTGGAAGTTGAAATTGAATGATGTCAAACGATCAACAAATAAATTTTGATAATAAATGAAATGCTATTGGAATTTATAGCTAACCGATTATTTCGGACAAAATTATATAATGATCATCACACATTATTCACTCTATTTCCTCCCTTTTTTAAAGCAAGAAGCATAATCATGTCTTTGAATCTACCACTCGAACTCAACTATTTTTCTAATATGCTACCCATGTGTGATGCCTCCTCCAAAAAGCTTATTAATTTGAACAAGGTAACTGTTCATCAGCTAATCTCATTCAAATTAAAAACTAATCCAAATCAAATTCAAGCATTGATCTGATTTTAATAATTTAATCAAAATGATGAAAGAATCCTCCTGTCTGACGCGTCCCCAATAAATGGAAGTGACCCCAATCACAAGAACCCTAAATACTCTCTACTCCACTCCATTTCACTTACAAAGAGAGGAATAAATTGTTCTTTATTTTATTATTTTTCATTTTTCATATTTTCAAGCTTACTCGATCAATTTCATTTCATTGTATTTGCTTGACCTGTGAAAAAGTGAAAATAAGTTACTGTTGAAGTGCTTAGTGAAAAGGACAATAATG
This sequence comes from Fraxinus quadrangulata, assembly GCA_903798255.1. NCBI lineage: Eukaryota > Viridiplantae > Streptophyta > Magnoliopsida > Lamiales > Oleaceae > Fraxinus > Fraxinus quadrangulata. The sequence continues at coordinate 37,750 of CAIGRB010138134.1, forward strand.
TCATATGGTGATTCCTTTCGTGGATCAGTGTGAGTAATTAAAGACCTTAGCTTTTGTTCTTTAATGGGGTTTTGTTTGATTTTCTTGTGTATTCTGCTGATGCCTTGCTTATTCCTTCAGCTTCCTATACGCACACACAGATGTATGTAAATGTTGCATAATATATAGGCCATTTGCTGGTATTTAATTCGCTATATTTGCAGGTTATTCACAGGGAACAAATTTGAGTAAGTTAAGAACTGAACTTCAGGCTCATGTACGGGATCAGGCATAATTTATTCTAAGGTAAATTACTATCCTAACTCATGCAGTATATTGATTTGCACAGTCAAGTGTGTAATGTATGAGGTGCATTATTATTATTATTTTTTTCAAGTTTCAGTTTTTGCTACTGACATTCCTTCTAGGTATCTTATTGCTGTTTATTGGTTATGGTGGAAATGAACAGATTCGAATTAGTGGGCTTGTGAGGAGTTGGACGGAGAAAGGTTAAAATGAGTAACAAGGAGTTGACCGGTTCTCTTATCATGGTTATATTATTATTCTGTCTTGTGATTCTCGGAAAAGCTGAAATTTACATTGTGACGGTGGAAGGAGAGCCTGTGATAAGTTATACAGGCGGTGTCAATGGGTTTGAAGCTACTGCTGTGGAGACTGACTCTGATGAGAAAATTGATGTCACTAGGTACAAGTTATGTGTATTTTTTTCTAGTTGAAATGTTTATTGCTTCTTGTATGAAAGGATTCAGTAACCTCTATGTGGGACCATGATTGATGCTTTGTTTAGTTAAACTCGGAGTTTTCTTAATTTTGTTCTGTATGTTTTCTCTGGTGGTATTTAGATGATTTGATAATATGTTTGTCTTCATCTGCTGTGTGGTTGTTAGTCAAGTGGTTGTGCAATGAACCATTTAGTGAAATATAGCCAGTCATGTAGCTGCCAATTAGCAAAAGATTTTATACCATTTTTACTTAGTTTAGATAATTTCTATTTTGATAAGCAGTCTCTGTATCCATTGATCATTGTTTACTATGTCACATTAAATTTGAAGTAGTTGTGCCATTGTTAAAGGGTTTGGCACCAATATTCTAGCATTGTTATGATACTATGCTTGAGTTCCGTGATGGCAACAGTAACATTAGAAAGGCTGTATAATGCTTGGAAAAAATGAAATTTGGTGAACTAGCGTGTTTAATAACTCTGGTAGTGTAGTCATATATTTCTGATTCATCAAAATAGTTTTTAGTAGTAAATATCGTAAATGTTGTGGATGTGAATGATTTGATTTGTGAAAGGTTCTCCTCTTGTGATGAAAGAACAGAAGCCCACCAAGGTGCTTTTTATGCCCCCACATAATCTCGAACTGGTTAATATTTTTCTTTTGTGATGGTAATAATCCACGAGGATTGTCTGCTATAGATATTACTGTGTTTGATGCATCTCTATTCTCAGAACCGAGGTTGATTGAAATTCTTAAAACTTGATCTTCCTTTTGCTCTATGTTTTTGGCTCCCCTTCAGTGAATTGGTGACATCCTACTCCCGTCACCTAGTAAAGAAACATGATATGCTTCTCGGAATGTTGTTTGACCGAGGAACCTACCAGAAACTCTACAGCTACCATCATCTTATCAATGGCTTTGCAGTTCACATTTCACCTAAGCAGGTGAGGTTCTGTGTTATTTATTTTCTTTTCATCAAGTTGCTTGATGTTCGATACTCTTCCACATAGATTCCTTACACCATCAGCGTATTATTAGGCAGAAACACTTAGAGGAGCACCTGGTGTGAAGTCTGTGGAAAGAGATTGGAAGGTGAGGAGACTCACAACCCATACTCCTCAGTTTTTGGGGCTTCCAACTGGAGTATGGCCAACAGGAGGTGGATTTGACCGTGCTGGAGAGGATATTGTCATAGCCTTCGTGGATTCAGGAATTTATCCTCATCACCCAAGCTTTTCAACACATAATACTGAACCGTATGGACCTGTTCTGAGGTATAGAGGTAAATGTGAAGTTGATCCAGACACTAAGAGAGACTTTTGTAATGGAAAGATTGTTGGAGCTCAACACTTTGCTGAAGCTGCTAAAATGGCTGGTGCATTTAATCCAGGAATTGATTTTGATTCTCCCCTTGACGGTGATGGACATGGAAGGTTTGAGTTATTATGCTTTGGTAATTTAATTTGTTCAAAGCTGGGTGCTCTCATTACATTCTTCTAAATATTGAAATTAGTCTTCTTTCTTTGTTTTTCCATGCATTTTGGCGGTTGGGGGTGGTGGTGGCTGTTGGTTGCGTGAAAATACTCTTTATTATGGTTCTGCTAGATATTTGAGGTATTAAATGCAAAAGTATATATTCTGATTTTGTTATGATGGGCAGGTGACTGAAAAGGATACCTATAATGCAAAACCATAACTAATAAATAGCTTGAGCTGTAGTAAATTAATTTTCATAGGAACTGATACCTGCATACGAGAGGATAAATTTCTTGAAAGCTGAATGGCATGGATACCTTCCTGCGCTGGAAACATTTAAAAACATGTCCAAGACGTGAATAAATGGGTGAAAAAAATTTCATTTTGGAATCATTGAAGACTTAAGTCATGTCAATAGACTTAAAAGTAATAAAAGAGAAGCTGTAATGTGGGCTTTAAGTACAAATGAGAACGCATGCCTACAGTAGGCAACATGTATAATGAACCCATCTATATTGGGCCACTTCTGTTTCCTTGAGTTCCAATAAAGCACTTACATTCTTTCGTCAAATACTTTTTGAAACCAAGAGCCACCAATCTGCCACTACTTAATTCTCTTTTGTTCTGTTCATATATTCTTTTAATTTTGTGAACTCCAAGATCCTTTCTGAATGATATATTATATGGATGTAATATTCCATTTTATTTCGTAAAATACATAATACATAGTAAGCACTAAATTAGAAGGGACTAAAAAGTCTCATGAAATCTTTTAGAAGTGATGGTTTTGCTCTCTCCAAATTCTAACTTTGTCAATGTAATTGTTATGATCTTGTTAAGCTTACTTCAAGAATACCTTTTTACCAGTCATACAGCCGCTATTGCAGCTGGCAATAATGGAATTCCTGTGAGAATGCATGGATTTGAATATGGACGAGCAAGTGGAATGGCACCCCGTGCTAGGTATAGTTATGTTAAAATACACTTGCAATGTTGTGAAACGAGCGTTTGATTCTTTTTCTCTCAATTAGAAAGTGATTTGCTCAACTATGGATGTTTGCCTTTTTTAGGATTGCTGTGTACAAGGCACTCTACAGAGTATTTGGCGGATTTGTTGCAGATGTAGTGGCTGCTATTGATCAGGTATTCTAAATTGTGTAAAGTTGATGTGTAAATATCTGCAGGGATGACAGACAAATACCTTGCTGTTTTCGGCTGAGACTGCAAACAATTGAGTAAAATATCTCGATCATACCGAGATCTTGCTCACCCACAATCAGTGGTCGAGCACAAGCAAAAAAATGAATTCTCTGTTTCTTTGAGCAATGAAGTCTCCATAGAGTCCTCCTCCACTAAATTTTTAGATCATAAAAAATGTGGGTGGGGGGGGGGGGGTGGGGTTTTANTGAAATAATTTACTGTGAATCAATGGAATAATTTTTAAATTTTATAAAAATGCTTTCCATCTTGAATTCAGAGCTTAAGGTTATCAAATCAATAAAATGAATGATAATACAAGTTAGCTGATCCAGTTGAGTTTATGACTTTTGTGTATTTGTCTTGGTAGCTGTCCTTTTTTAAATCATGGTTTGATAGATTTGATTCAGTGAACAAATCTTTTCATTAGCGTATGCCAAATTCCATTTGGGCTGATCAGATGTCATGATTAACTTCAGTGAACAGATCTTGAGGCTTAGGTTGTTGCTGCATCTTTGACTCGATGAAAAGATTAAATTCCATTTGGGCGGATCAGATGTCATGATTAACTTCATAAACAGATATGTAAAAAGAAATCAATGTTCAAATTTAAATATATATCTAGTGCATGTTTGGCAAAGCTTAAGTAGTTTATGTTGGTCAAACGCACTTTCTATCCACACTTTCTAAGGGACCCACTATTTAAATTATAATTTAAACATTCCCAAACAAGCACCTATATTGGAAACTGAATTGTTCTCATTCCAACCAGTCCATGTCAATTTTTTTATATCACCAACTATAAGGAGTATTATTCTGGATTTGATTGTTAAATCTGATTGTATTATTATTAATTTTTTGTTAAAAACATGTGGAAACTGCAAATATGTTTATTCAGTGTTGGTTTGAGTTCCTGTGACACAAATAGATCCTAAAGAAACTGATGATAAACCTTTCCTTTCTGCCTGAGGAACTCTAAATATAATTGAGTGTATACTGTGTATTGTTTGAACAACAACATGCGTTGAAGGCCAAAATAGTATTGATTGCCTTGGTCTACACCTGAATTCAATAAATATATCAGATTCCTAAATCCGTCTAAAACCTGTATTCTTATTAAAGTTACTATTTATTGACAGGCTGTTCATGATGGTGTTGACGTTTTGAATCTCTCGGTGGGGCCTAATAGTCCAGGAGCAGCTACAAAGACCACATTTTTAAACCCATTTGACACTGCCCTTCTTTCAGCTGTGAAAGCTGGAGTTTTTGTTGCACAAGCAGCTGGAAATGGAGGTCCATTTCCCAAAACCCTGTTGTCGTATAGCCCTTGGATAGCATCTGTGGCTGCTGCAGTTGATGATCGGAGATATAAGAACCATATGACCTTGGGGAGTGGGAAAATCTTATCTGGAATTGGGTTGTCACGTAAGTATCTATGGACTGATGTTCGTTTTTCATTACCCGTCCGGAGATGGGGAGTAAAATTGGAACTGCAGGCTCAAAAACTGGAATTAGAATCATAAGTTATTCCAATTAAATTATGGATACAAAAATTATAATGGATGATTATAAACTAATTGTAAAAGTAGAAATATTCAATGTTTGGTTCTTTTATTAAAACAAAGACATATAATTGGTACATATCTTGAATTTTTCTCTAATTTAGCCCTTGTTTGAGCCCCATTATTTGGCTAAAAATACATTTTGAAATAGTAGATTGATGAAAAATATGTGTAGTTAAAAAATAAGAAAATGTTTTGGATTTACGTGTAATATTATTTTATTCAAAAATATGTGGTTGAAAAGAAGAGAGAAAAATGTATTTTGGAAATAATTTGTTGATGAGCAGATTGGCATCACATTTTACAAAAGGTACACCATCCTTGTACATGATAATTTATTCATTAACATTCTCCCTTGAATCATGTTGCTTTTAAATCATCTGCTCTCTGTTTGAGAATTTACTCTATACAAGTGTAAGATATAGTCATTTAGTGATACGATGCAGG
>CAIGRB010138172.1:0-13318 GCA_903798255.1 Fraxinus quadrangulata
GGATGACAAGAATAAATTGATGATTCGAAGTTGTAGAATGTATGTTGGTAGTAAATCAATCAAACTAACTCAAATTTATTTTGCTGTACGGATGAACAGTACCGTACGTGAACAATAGAAATTCTTTTTTCACAGATGAACAGTAACCGCGATGAACAGTAACTTTTTTTTAAACACAAGATTATACTACCAACAAGAAAATTACGGATCTAGGAATTGAAAATGAAGAACGTCAAGAGCACGAAGAAACTAATGAAGAAAATGGAATTAAATGACTCAATAAAGAAAATAAGGGATATAACCTGATGAAATTGGAGACAAAGCTCTGATACCAACTGATGCGAACCCCGTAGCAATGGTGACTGTGAAACCACAACTAAATTGATGCGGAACCCAATAATGCCAATTAAACCGGTTTGAATTTGAACCCAACAAGGTGAACCAAAAAACTCAACGATAACTATGATGCGCTGAACACCTTGATTAACAATGAAGAACCCACGATCTGATATTTGAACGCCACAAGATTTAGATTTTGATAAATTCGATTGATTGTTCAATAGAAGAACAAGGAAAGCAATAGTCTCTCAATTAATAATTTGTCAAAAGTTTTTTAATACAAAGAAATTTTTTGGTATTTATACCAAACCCTAGAAATTAGGTAAAAAAATGTGTATAATCTCATAAGTAAGGTGGGAGATTGACTAAAAATAGAATTCTAGTAAAATAAGAAAATTCGTAAAAAATTAAATCAGTCGGGCGCAGGGGCGCCACTACCCGCTGCTTCCAGGTTCAGCTGCTTGAATCAAGCTCATCCATCTCGATTTCGGTCTCGATCCCAACATGGAACTTACTCCAATCTTCGTCACGATTGCTATATCGTCAACCGTAGCTTGAACAAGCAATGTCATTGCTTCTTTCACCTACTTTGCCCTCGATCGAGTCATCGGTCCTTCTTCCACTAGCAATGGATCCTTCCCCAAACTTGCCCTTGTCTCGATGGCACCCTGGATCATATCAACTACATTCTTGGGTTGTTCTTGCAGTGATGGTGGATTCTGAAATGAATAGGTTGCCACTCGTCCAGGCCTCGAATCAGTACAATTTTCATTCCAATAGAACCTCCTATTTGCTTCTTAATTCTCAGCGCTAGTTGATATGCTTCTTCTATATCGATTAATCGTGTAGTCAACATCTTCTTACAAAGATCACTACGTAATCTAATACGACATCGAGCTAGAGTTCAATGTTCATTTTCCACAACTTTGCTGCGGACAATCAACTCATGGAAGAGATTTGTGTATTAATCGACAGATAGTGATCCATGCCTCAGTTTTAACATCTTTTCAAACTTCATTTGCTCATAATTGTTATTCCACACTTCCCCACCAAGCTTGTTGCGCTTCTCCTATTGCAAGTATACAATATTTTAATAAATAATATATTGGACCTTTGAGTCCGGATTGCCGTTCCCATGAGAACTAGACTTTAATACTTAATTTATTATTTCTAACTTCTATTTGATGAAAGCAACAAAGAATTGTGATTTGTGGTGATTTTTGATCTAACTACTTCTAACAAACTGGAAATATCAAAATTGCACACAAAGGTCGAATTGACTTTCAAATATGGAATAGATATGAGAGCACAAAAATTTCATGTATTGATATCCTTTAAGTCTTAATTCCAGATTCATAACCTAATGTAATGTTTTATTGAATTCTTCTCTTGTATTCAATTTGCCCATTTCGAGTTTTAATTGAGTCTATTTAACTAATTCAATCACATATCTTTATAGGAATCAATCCTAGTTAAAAATACTATTCGTTCTAAGAATTCATATAATGACCACAATAATTAGTATATGTATCTTTACATGTTATACTAATTTATCGAATTTTAATGTGGTTTAAATATAAAGCTCGCCTCTCAATTCATAAAAAAATCACAAAATCATTGAATTAGTGATCAAGTAATTCAAAGTATTAGATACATAATTAAAATCAACAAATAAATAATGAAGAACTTGAACTTTGAATGAAAAAAATAAAGAGTCTCAAAAGATTACATTATTTGCCCTAGTGAAAAACTTAGCTTTGCATTAAATACGTCACCGGGTTTTGAATTGATATGTAGAAAAGAAGATGAATCTTACACCAAGTTCTCGTATTGTTCCAAATCTTGATTCTTAACCCTTGATTTCATGTTTTTCTCCTTTGATTTTGCTCTCTAATTCCCAAAGTTGTGTTCGATGTCTCTCAATGTCTAGAACCCCCTCAAAAGTATCAAAAATTTCTATTTATGCTCCTCCTCACTTTTGTGTCAAATGCAGGGTTTTTATGAGTTTCAAAATGGACAAAAAATGTGCCCTGGATACATCCAAGCAGCGACCTCGGCACCATGGGTGCCACAATTCTATATTGCGCAATTTGGTAGTGCCTCGGCACTACCATTGTTGTGCTGTGGGTAAAAATCCACACTACACTTCTTTCAATATTTTTATCATAACGTTTTTCTCCTAATATTTGATTAAGAATATTCAAATTGAGTTGTAAAGATAAGTCAAAGGGCTACAAGTTTACTCAAATAGTTTTTTTCAAATGCGAACGTTTATTAGGTCAGAAAGGGATCTGAATCTCGGGTTAAAAATCTAGAATATACTTGTTCGGTTGAAAATCGATTTGTGAAATTATTTTGATCATATTTAATTTCTTTTTGACTTCTAGTTGCATCGAATTGACCATAGCATTCTCGAATCTTCATCACGAGGATCGACACAACTTTTGAGTGTCTACACTTTAGTCCCCAAACTTTGGTCTTGCCCCTTTTCACCAACTTTCACTTCTTTCTTTCAATTCCACTTTCATTCACCGAGTTTAACCTAATAATACATTATATAATAAATTAGGCTATAATTTCATTAAAAGAACTAAAATGCACTTATCAAACATCTTCAAACTTAAACTTTTGTTTGTTTTCAAACAAAATCGTAACCCAACTTAATAAACACACAAATATGCAATTTTTTTTTTATTAGATACCTTATCATTTTGCGTTAGGATTGAGAATAATAGATCGCATTTACAAATGATTTCAAAATCACAATGCAATAGCTAAACTTCCACTTATCCAATGCAAAATGGGTATGTGAGTGAAGAATCAAGTGTAACGCCGTACATTCACAAGTTGGTTCCATTTGCAACCCTAAATGGCCAATTATCTCATTTCTTCGCTCGTAAGATTCACACACCTCCAAACTTATTTTCTTTTATTCTCTTTCCAAGGTGCAATTCTAAAGTTTAGTTTCCATTATCAATTCCTTACACCACTCTAATTTGGTTTAGTCCAATCGGTAATGTCAACAATTTATTCATGTGATGATTTTCCCAAATAATGAGTGCTCTAACATCCAAGTTTGTACCAAGTCATTCAAACTCACCAGTTATCCGACCCCCAACAGTCAGCTCTTACTTGTGCACATGTATATATTTTTTCTCTTTTTGATATTTTCTTTTCAACTGAATATTGATGTTACCCTTTTTTCTCTTCTTAATTCCTGTAACTAGCTTTTAGTCGATAACTCCCCAAATTTTGAATACCAAACGGGTACCAGGTTTCAAGATACCCCTACGAACTTATAAACTCGAGTAAAAAAGGTGCATGCATGATGCGTAAACTGAATAAGTTCAATGCTTATCTTCTATAAAAGAAAAGTTAGGGGTTAGATCCCTAACATTTGGTCATTACCAAATTCATGCTAGAAAGTAAAAGACACTCTACACCAATCTTTTTCAACATGCTTGGAATCACCACAATCTTAAATCATTTATTTTACTGGCTCGAACATTCCAAATTATTATATATATAGTTAAAGGATGTTGGGAATCATATGTTAAGGGACTAAGCATCTAAGTCCTCTATTCAACCTATACATATGAATCTTTATGTTTCTGTACGATGCTATACTCAATTCTAGTTCATAAATATTGTTACGTTTTACATGGATAAGCAGAAAATTCAACGAAAGCACTCAGTTCATTCTCAATCCATAAATTAATACATGTTCTCTAATATATTTATCTTAACCGACAATACTAGTTAACTCACACAAGCGTGCATAAAAAGAAATATTCTGTTAACAAAAAATTGACACGAAATAAAATCATATCACATAAGCTCACAAACACGAACATAAACTACTAACCAACTATCAAAAGCAATTAACAATTGATGTTTCACCCCTCTGAACTTAAAACATACATTGTCCCCAATGTGAAAATAAATACAAAGGAGTGTTAGGAATTTTCTAAATAAATCAACTGTTGTATTGCCATCACCCTAGTGAGACGGATATGGTTTGGGTTGGCTTTCTAATCACATTGTTATCCACAAACTTGAGAACCTTCCTACAAATAATATGACGAGATTGTTATGAAAATAAAATAAAAAATCCTAAAACTAAAAACTAAGTAATTAGAAAGGGATAGAACTTGGGTTGTCTCATAAAAAGAGTTTCTTTAAAGTTATTAGCTTGACTTTTTTGCTTTGATTGATTATGGTGGATCGAACCAAGTTATTCATCCTTACATTTTGTACAATTTTCATTAATGCACCTTTTTTTTGCTCTCCAAATTTTTATATTTCCATTCCCATCTCTACCAAGGAGTCCACCAAAATTTGATTTTCTTTTTTGACAGTTTCATTGGCCAGGTGGCTCTTCTTCATCAATTCTACAAGAAAATTTGATGTTGGGAGGTTGTTGATATTGTGTGTAAATATTGAATATGTTTTGCTTGTTTTCGGCCCTCAAAATTAGCTCGGTTTTCTCCATGCAATTAGGGTTCGACCCGTTGTTAAGAATAACTGACCCAATATAATTGGAATGCCACGATCTTCTGGTAAGTCGAACTAATGAAGTTCACGGGAAATATTAAATTTCCTACTTTTATGAGCACATCCTCAACTTTGCTCGTGACTTTGAAATTGTTTTATCAGCCAATTGTAGCATTATTGATGTTGCTTTGACTTTACCCAATCTCAATTTTATGTAAACAGATAATGACATTAAATTTATAGTGGCACCTGTGTCATACAATTCATTATTAGAACAAAAATTTTCAATTGAAATTGGTAAAGTAAAACTAACTAGATCTTTCAACTTGGGAGGTAATTCATTTTGTACTCTTGTACTACATTCCTCTGTTAATACCACAATTTCAAACTCCGAAAGCTTTTTTCTTTGTCAACAGCTTTTTCAAAAATTTTGTGTAGCTTGAAATTTGTAATATTGCATCAATCAACGAAATATTGATCTGGAGGTTCTTGAGAATGTCCAAAAGAAAATTCAACTTTTGTATCTTATTTGTTCTTCTTTAGCCTTTGAGGAAAAAGAATGAGAGGCACCTAAGTCTTGATTGGACTTGGTGCCTTGGTAGTAGATTTTTCTGTGCTTTCTTCATTCTCAATTGAGGTTGGTGCATATTTTTCTTCCATTGTAGCTTCATCAACCTCTTTTTGGTATTTTCGCAGTAATCTTTGCTAATTGTGCCCCACTCCTTGTAGTTATAGCATGAATATTTTCCTCCATTGACTTCTTTCAAAATCTTTGGGAGAATGGAAGTGGAGGTATATATGCTTTAACTTTTACAGGAGCCCTGGATGAATCATTTTTACTACTCTTATTGCCATCACTTGATCTTTAAGATTTGTCATTGTATTGCTTGGCAATGATCCCTATGGACGTTCTGCAAGTTGTTGAACTATTTGACCAATTTGTGTCTCCAATTTCTTGATAAATGCCTCCTGGTTTGTCAACATTTTGTTTCAAAAATTTATTTTGTACTCTTGTACTACATTCCTCTATTAATACTACAATTTAAACTCTGGACGCTTTTTTCTTTGTCAACAGCTCTTTCAAAAATTTTGTGTAGCTTGAAATTTGCAATATTGCATCAATCAACGAAATATTGATCTGGAGGTTCTTGAGAATGTCCAAAAGAAAATTTAACTTTTGTATCTTGTTTGTTCTTCTTAAGCATTTGAGGAAAAAGAATGGGAGGCACCTAAGCCTTGATTGGACTTGGTGCCTTGTTAGTAGATGTTTCTGTACTTTCTTCATTCTCAATTGAGGTTGGTGCATATGTTTCTTCTATTGTAGCTTCATCAACCTCTTTCTGGTATTTTTGTAGTAATCTTTGCTAATTGTGCCCCACTCTTTGTAGTTATAGCATGAATATTTTTCTCCATTGATTTCTTTCAAAATCTTTAGGAGAATAGAAGTGGAGGTATATATGCTTTAACTTTTACAAGAGCCCTGGATGAATCATTTTTACTACTCTTATTGCCATCACTTGATCTTTAAAATTTGTCATTGTATTGCTTGGCAATAATCCCTGTGGACGTTCTGAAAGTTGTTGAACTATCTGACCAATTTGTTTCTCCAATTTCTTGATAAATGCCTCCTGGTTTTTAAAATTAGTATCAATTTATTGGAATACTTTGTCTGTTTTCAGTAATCTTGATGAAATATCTCCCCCTCCCCAAACTTGGTCTTCTCTCTTGTTGGAAATTATTCACATATGTGTTGAAATTATATGAACTATTTTGAATAAAGTTTACTTGTTCCTCTGAAGAAGCAAGCATCAAGAAATTTTCTGTAGCGTGATTTCTCCCACAATTCTCACATGCTAAATTGACCATTGTTGCATTTGCTCCATGTGTTTGCAATTTTACAATTAACTCTACATGTTTTGTTAATGCAACAATCAGTACATTGGTCTATGTAGTTCATAAATTCAACCCGTCTTCTTTGGTACCATTCTTTCTGATGAGAACATTGAATGTGTGGTGGCAATTAATTCGAACAAGTCTAGGCATTGTTGAACTGACTTACCAATGATCGATCCACCAATAGAGGAATCCACATGAGATTTTGACAATGTTAAAAGTCCAGTGTAGAATTATTGCACTTGATTGCCGATGGTAATTCCATGATTTGGACACTTTCTCATTAGTTCCCTGAATTTGTTTCATGCCCTAAGATAACTCTCTCCATCTCTCTATTAGAAAGTTTGAATTTCCAATAGGATTTTTGCTATTTTTTCTAGTGAGAAAAATTTGTTGCAGAATTTTTTAATCAGTTTCTCTCATATAGTAATGCTTCCATGAGATTCAATATCTAACCACTCCAAAGTTGCATCCCTTAATGTGTAAGAAAATAAACGTAGCTTGATAGCATCTTCATTAAACCCTTGGAGCATATAAGTTTTGACAATTTTTGAGAAATATGGAGATATGTCTATTTTTGGGTTTTCAGGTAACCTGTAAAATTGGAGTGTTGCTAGTCAAATTGATCCAGTTTGCCTTTATTTAGATATACAATATTAGAGCGCACAAGTCCTGCAATAGGCATCAATAACATTGAGATTGGCATGTCTCCCTTATTTATTTCTACTCCTTCATTTTCCTGATTTTTATGTGTCGTTAATCTCTCGACAACTTGTCAAATTGGGTATATCGGAATAGGAATATTTTGATTGTCAACCATTTGATATTTTTGTTTTTGTTGGTGTTCTTTGAATCTGCATCTAAATGCATATTCTATTTTTGGATCAAACGATTGTAGATTGTCACATTGGGAGCAAAGCACACAAAAAACAACTTTTTTTCTATAATAAAAGAAAATAAACTAATCAAATAGGGTTGTAAACATAACTCAAAGAACTACAACTATTTTTTGGTAAAAATTCGTACTACACTATTTTCAGTATTTTTATCATAACTTTCTCTTCCAATATTCAGTTGAAATATATTTTTTCCAATTCGAGCGTTTACTAGGTTAAAAAAGGGTCTCAATTTCGAGTTAAAAATCTAGAACATATTTGTGCGATTGAAAATTGATTTGTGAAAATATCTTGCTCACATTTCACTCTTTTTTGACTTTTAATCGCATCTAATTGACCCTACGTTCTCGAATCTTCATCACGAGTTTTGACACAACTTTTGAGTATTTATACTTTAGTCTCCAAACTTTGAATCTTGCCCTTTTTCTCCAACTTTTTCTTTTTTCTTTCATTTCACTTCCATTCATCGAGTTTCATCTAATAGCACATTATATAATAAATTAGGCTATAATTTCATTCAAGGAACTACGTAATGTCAATATTTTAGAACCCGACTAAGTGTATGAACTTGTGCTGCCCTTTCAATCTCATTCGGATATAATGAACTTTTTGATCCTTGGATATGGCAAACCAATCGAAGTAATCTTCAGTGGCCGTTAATCAATCTTCAAAAGCATTAGGCTCTAATTTTCATAAAAAGCTGGCACATCCACCTTCATTCGTTTAATCAATTCATCAAGAGCTTGATAATCCATGCCACACCCACCTTGGTATCGAGGACAATCTTCCATGTTTTGTTGAAATCGAGGCCCACAATTATCAAACCCCTTGTCTTCTTAATCCTTCAAATCATCCCCTTCATCTCTTTCTACGTTGTCCATTAGTTTATGATGAATTGGACCATGCTCCTTCCCATTTGGAAGCCCAAGTTCTTCTCAACCTTGACGCTCATCTCTAACACCAGTCGATGAGAAAGTTGCTCCAAAACTGTAGTGATTTGACATATTTGTTGTTGTAAATTGGTTCTATTTACAAGTAGGGACTCTAAGCCAGTGGTGAGCCATGTCATTACAACTTCAATGCAAGAAAGAAGAGCATGGTGGCATATCTCAAAAAGTTTACGATTTCTTTCCATCCTTTGAAATGTTTGAGTTGGTACAAATTTCATGCTTCGAAAATGCACATGATGATTCATCATCAAAACTAGCCAATGGTAAAGATTTCGAGCTACTAAAGATAGTGCCAATTGAATAGATCCCCAGACCATCCATATCGAAGGAAGATGGAGTGATATGGGTTGAAAGTACCCCATCATGGATACAACTGATCATAGCCATTTCCTTAAAGATCAAGTCCTTCTTGAAGACAATGATAAAGCTCACAAACTTAAGCAAAGAGTAGAACATTTCATCCTTCGGGATGGTATGCTGTACAAAATAGGCTTTTCATCATCCATCATTTGATGCACATGGGGAGAAGAAGCGAGACACATCCTCAAAAAATCCATGGGGGGCATGCAACAATTATACAATAGGACCGCACTCGTACAGAAGGTGCTTAGGTAGGATACTATTAGCTAACTTGAAAAAGGATCTGCTCTAATTTATGTGTGCAATTGCAACAAGTGCCAGCATTTTGCAACTATATAGAGATAACTTCCCACGAGCTCGCGATCGTAGCTAGACCTTGGCCCTTTGCCAATTAGAAGATTAACCTCATTGGACCCCTACTAAAGGGGATAGGTAGCTTTTGCTATGCCATGTAGTAATATACTACTGCTACGAGAGAAATCCCTTTTCCATGACCTATGGAGTTGAAGTTATGAGCCTACCTGATGTAGGATTGTCCTCACCTCATCATTCGCACTTCAACCAAATCACAACGATAAGCTAAGGAGAGCCGAACTCGATTTCCATGAAAAAAAGAAAGATGATTCACAAGTAAAGCTCGCTTCATACGAACAAAAAATGTCCTGCTACTACAACGCCAAAATGAAGAAGAGGTCATTTCACAAAGGGGACTTTGTGCTGAGAAAGGTATTGCTCTCAAAAGAACCAAACATAGGAACATTGAGCTCCAACAGGAGGGCCCCTATCACATCAAAGATGAGGTACATCATAGGACTTACAAAATGGAAGACACATGTTGAAGGACAGCTTCACCTATGGAGTATAAAGCATTCGCGCAAGTACTACCAATAAGTAGGATGCGCATCCCTCAATTCGTTGAGCTTTTCCATCTTAAGTAAAACTTTCTCAATCAATAGAATGAATTTTAGCACATACTTCTTCAATCATATTCCTCTAGGCGAGGTGATAAATCTTTCAAAGAGTTCCTCCCCTTAACCTATGTAGCCACACTACTCATTTGCCATGGAAGAACTATTCCCATGCAAGTGGCATTATCTTTGTCGCTTCGAAAAGACAGGCACGTAGCATTCCCAAAAGAGATCATCATTATCCCAAAAGGAAACCATCCTGAAACATATGCAGACAACTACATACTTCCATTTCATGGAAGAACCATCCTCATGCAAGTGGGATCATCATTATCACTTCGACGGAAAAGGCTTGGTGTATTCCTAAATGGAACCTACCTAAAAAATTTGCCTCTATGATGGTCACATATTCCCTTGCCATAAAAGAATCATCCCCGTGCAAGTAGCATCATTTTTGTTGCTTCGATAGGAAAGGTATGGCATTTTCCTAAGGGAAACCTACCTCAAAACCTACGAAGACACCCTATATTTCCTTGCCATGGAAGAAACAATCCCATGCAAGCGTTATCTTCTTTATTACTTTAACAGAAGAGTTACGGAGGATTCCCAAAGGAAACCCAACCTACAACAAGTTGACCCTATCTTTCCTTAACTTGGGCAAACCATCCCCCAATGCAAAGAGACTCATCTCCATCACTTCGATAGGAAATGCTTTTTATTTTTCCCAAGAGAAACCACTTTGAACCCTACGAAATTGATGCTTAAATTAGCCAATGCCACCACAATCAGATTTTCCCTGGTCTATCCAAACACAACAAATATTTAGGTGCGAGACAGACCCCCAATGCATGGGCCATGTAGGCATTACTAGCCTCAAGCAGATCATCAACTTTATAGGAGACGATGTTGGTCTGCCACCTCTAAGTCTAAAATTTGAAGTGTACTACAGTTATCGTGGCAATCTTCAAATGGAACATGGGTATAGCCTTTTCGACGAGCTCAATTGAGTTGCTTTTCAAAAAACTATCAATCATTTTAGTGAGAACTAGGTTTGCAAGCTTGTTCCCAGGAGACTTATGCATCTCTACTTCATTCAAAGAAATTACTATTTTGGATGTCAGAAGGCTCTTCTTTGTGGTGTAGTGGAGATTAGCACCCTCGATAGGAATAGGAGATGAGGCATCCTGATGGCAACAATAGGCCCAAATGAAGAGGCCCCAAATGCCCCAATTTTTTTTTCTTCATAGGCTTGTCTCATCATCCTTAACGTCCTCCATTGATAGCCTCTTGCTAGTCTTTTCCAATAGCCCACTCTGCTTTTTATAAGTAGAGGTGTTAGTTTTAAGCTTATGAGTCTCACTTATGCTCCTGCATATAAAAGAAAAATACGGGCAAAAAATGCTTTTTCTTAGACAAATTCTTTGTGAAAGAAAACAACTATGAGCACGTATGACTTTAATAGGTACATATGTCTGAGGCAAGTAAACCAAAGCTTACGCTTGGAATCCATCAATTTATTTCGAACGGAGTAAATATTCTTCTCAATTAGCTAGGAGTATTTGTGATCCTTATTTGAGAACTATTAGGTTATGAAGATAATATCTCACTTCTTCTAGAAAATGTCACAGTGATAAAGCAAATCGACAAATAAAGAAAAAATAATTAAGTATGAGCAAGCATGTCTAAAAAAAAAGACTCACATAGCGTGAAATAGATGGTACGAATATCTAGATGCATTAAAGGATATCCCTCCATGGAATCCCAATGCTCGAAAGCTCAAACTAAGACTCCTTCCATCTTTTGATGAAAGTCGGCCTCGGGCCACAACATCCACGACCTAACCATTTGACTAGAAGATATCAGGTTAAGTTGGGTCGGAGCTAGGCCATAAGATTGTAGGACGAGGGAAAATAAATGATAAATTGGTAAATAGAGACCAGCCTTTAGAATGACCTCACTTATAGCTATGTATCTCGATCACAGTTAACATGTCCATTCATGAGGTACGGGGACGATAGGCCCTACACTTTAGGGATTCTATAAATTTCGCTAAAGTTTTGAAGTTTAGCTAAGGTCATGTTTTAGGGAACATCTAAGGTCCCCCACTTTACTCATGTACCTACAACCTTAGTAGGCCTTTCCAAAGGCTCTTCATGACGTCATGTTCGTAGAGAGCTCAGCCCTGGTGAGAACAGCGGGTATCATAATTGTTGAAGGAACTATAGCTAACCTATTCCTCTCTACCTCATCGTGACACTCCTAAAATTCTTCGTCATCTACAGTTTGTTTCTAAAGTCGAAGAAGAATGAAAACAGATGGAGAAAATAAATTTATCTAAAGAGTGAATTTTCTAGAAGAAAGGCTCGCCAAATGCTTGAGTGTCTCCCGAAAGCAATAAAATTATTGTCAAAATTACAACGGGACAAAGTAACAATATGTTTTTTATTTTTTGCAAAAGTAAAAACTTGCAAATCGAGATGAAGACCCATTTATAGGCTGATGAAGCATACCTGAGCCATTGGATCAAAATAAGAATGATCTTGTCCATCCATCCCACAAGAACATCCAAGCCTTTAAAATGAAAAGTCGACATTGATCAAAGACTCAGATGAAGCGGTGTAACTCAAGTGCGTAAAGACGCATGGCGTCAAACATACACACAGTTGTAGGTCATCATTAGAATTTATGACTTAGGAGATGCATGTCTTGGAAGTAGGCTACGCTTTAGCTAAATTTCTTGAAAACACACAATAGGTTTCAAATCATTGGCATGTACTCCAAAATATATCTTCTTAGCTCAAAGACTTCACTTCTCCTTTGCTACAACATCCCACGTACCAACAAATAAACAACCTAATAGTTCAATGCCTCGTCCACAATGCTAGGACTTTGCCTCTGCCCCACAACTTCATCAAGTTGCTTATCTATTAGAGCATCGTCCTCAATGCTAGGGCCTCATCTTGCATCACAACTTCATCAATCTCCTTATCTATCAGAGCATCGTACTCAATGTTAGAACCTCGCCTCTACATCACGACTTCATCAAAGAGCTTATCTTTCAATGTCTCATCCCTAATGCTAGGACACAGTCTCTATATCAGATCTTATCTATAAGAGCCTCATCATCAATACTAGTACCCCATCTCTACAACATAGCATCATCAAACTATTTATCTATCACAACCTCATTTTCGTCGGAATGAAATTCGAGCAACACCGGTTCGTATTTGTGTGTTATGAACAAAAACATTTTATTAGTATTCACATTTCTATCAACGCATCAAATATCTTAACTGATATTATTAATGTAGTTATATCACTTCATAAAAAAAACTCGAGTTTGAGTTTCACTATTTGTTAAAATGGATTGCATATAAGATTTTTTGAACCAAAAATGAAATTGTTGCTTGTAAAAGGCGTGGTAAAGATAAGATTTAAGAGAATTGTATATATATATATATATATATATATATATATA
>CAIGRB010138172.1:14060-32148 GCA_903798255.1 Fraxinus quadrangulata
TGTATATATATATATATATATATATATATATATACACACACACACACACACTTGACCTTTTTGATGATGTGGTTACAAGTATTACATATATTTTTTTTAAAGTTGAAAACTAAGGCCTGTTTGATAGGAAGAATTTTTCATGGAAGTTGGAAATTATTTTTCATGTTCCACATTTTAGACTGTTTGATAGGAAAATTTTTCGAGGCAATTGGTTTTCCAACTTATACCTCACGTGATCCCATTTTCCTAGAATTGGTTTTCTTTTGGTTTTCTAGGCTATTTTATTTTATTTTTGCAATTGAAATAAATTTTACCCCCAATTGTAATAAATTATATTCCTTTAATAAATAATTTCCATAGAAAATAAAGTCAAACGAACACCAAAATATCCAAAATTTCAATATTTTCTAGGTGAAAAATTATACCAATCAAACACAATTAATTGACAATTTCAATAAAATAAATTTTAGGCAATTCAATTATCTAAAATTCATTTTCTTTTCATCAAAATTTAATTCTTGCAATCAAACGGACCCTAAATGTAAATAATATACATTTGAGTCATCTCTAGTAGTCTAACGTGATACTTGAATAGAAAAATGTGTTTGAGCTCAAGGTTTTTTTTTTCATGATTCTTTGATAACTTTAAGACCGAACGAATGTTATGGAATATAAGAAAGCAAGTAGCTAATTCAAATAATTTGAATAATTGAATGTTGTTATGATTTTCGTTTTTTGACTTGCAAGATTCATAGTCTTGTAGTGTTAATATACAAAACAAACAGGCGGTGAAATGAGACATTTCATCAATTTAAGCCGTGTATGAAAATTAGATCATTGGCTAAATCGCATAATTGGATGGTTCTTGAATTAAATATTTGAACAATTATATAAAAAAATGTCTGTAGGGTTTACAAATTCATCTTTTTTAATTGATTTATGATTTTCTGTTTTCACTGTTCCGCATCAATATTAGTGAAGAATAGAGCCGAATTCATTTCAATTTTGTGGTCAAGAGTGAAGAGGAATAAAAATTAAATTGGATTAAGCATAGAATAATAAGTTTGTTTTGGTAAAAAAAAGTGGAGAAGTTTCATTCCCTGTGATATAACTAGCATACTGATAGCTTTACAACTTGTACATTTATATCAAAATTTAATGAACTTACTTACAATTTCATTATGGACCCTAGGTTGGCACAACCACACGATAATTACTTACAATCATGTACAATGTTCTTAACAACATTATTAACAATAGTCATGTGGTATATTCTTATTGGACAATTTAAAAAATAAGTTATTTTTTCAGTCAATACTTTTTTGACATCTACAACATTGTCAAATAGATTTATTCAATTATTTAATGGAAAATGTCACTTGTACACCCTTTTCCTGATATGATTGTTGACATTGTAAGTATTGATTGGGTAAAAATACTGTAAAAAATTTAAATTGTTCAACGATGAGTTGCCATGTAATAAAGTGTAAAAAATAATGTAAATGATGATGTACATGACACTATTGTTACTTATGTGTCATCAAACCTTTTACTTGGCTAAAACCTCATCCACGTGTCACTCCCATATTTATCAGCAACCAGATTTCCTTGCCCCTCACTCTGTCTCCTGACTCGGATAGATATACAAATTTTTATTGGCATTGCACACACCACGAGTTTAAAGCCTAGTCATCATTATTAGAGAGAGAGAGAGAGTGAGCAAAATATTTTTGAGGTATGAAAATGGGACTAGGACAAGATGGTGGAGTAGCAGCCAGGGCCAAGTGTTCTCTGGCAGGGTGGAATGTGGCGGCGAAGCATTGCGACTACTGCAAATCTGCGATGGCACTGCTATTTTGTAGGACGGACTCGGCTTTTATGTGCATGGCATGTGATTCCAAGGTCCATGATGTGAATAGCAAATCCTTGGCTTTATCTTCCACATCGAGGCACGAACGTGTGTGGATGTGCGAGGTGTGCGAACAAGCGCCAGCTAGTGTCACGTGCAAGGTGGATGCTGCCGCCCTCTGCCTCACCTGTGATTGTGACATCCATTCCACGAACCCCCTTGCCAGCCGCCACTTGCGGGTCCCAGTCATGCCTTTTTACGACGATGCTGAGTCCTTGGTTAAGTCCACTGCCGCATCCCTCTTGGTGCCTGACTTGACTAGTAACATCTTGTACACAACCTCGAATGTTCAACATGACATAAAAAATTTCCACACACAGGACAGCTTTGTTACTGATCGTTGGATTTCTCAAAACCCAATTACTACATCGAGACTTGTTACGGATACAACGGACATGAAATCCATGGAATTCTTGTTTTCCGATGATCAATTATTAGATTTCGACTATCCAATTTCATCACAACAACCTGACAGTGTTGTTCCAGTACAGACCATGGAATCTCCTGTCCCAACAAAATTGACTGATGATTCATCAGAAGATCGATTCGAAATTGATTTCACGAGATCCAACATTAGTTACAACAACAGCTACACTACCCCGTCTTTTAGCCAAAGTGTAAATACCATCATCACCTTCTTTTTCTTCACACAAATATTATGTACACAATTTTCTTAATTTTTTGCAAAATTTCAGGTTTCATCATCTTCAATGGATGTAGGGATTGTGCCGGAAGGGAGCTCTTTTTCAGACTCGTCGTACACTTTCGGCGTTGATCTGAGTAGAAATCAAGGTTCACAGATTGTTGGATTGAACAGGGAAGCAAGAGTTTTGAGGTACAGAGAGAAGAGAAAGAACAGAAAATTTGAGAAAACTATACGATATGCATCCCGAAAGGCCTATGCGGAAACAAGGCCAAGAATCAAAGGCCGTTTCGCGAAAAGAACAGAGGCAGTTGAATCTGATATTGATCAAGTTTTCATCACTGATGAAAGATGCCATATAGTTCCCTCATTCTGATGGCAAAGATGGATCAAAATTCCAAATGTATATTAGTACTTCATACTATTTCTTATATTTTTCAATGTAATGATAGATGAATTTCTTGTCTGTGAAATAATTAATCGACGCAGATGTTAGAAAAAATCTTGTTTCTCCCAACAGGAAGTGAAATTGCAGGATGTATCATCAATTTCTGCAATCTGAAAAGCCTGTCTGGCTGCTTTTTGTTGAAGGGCTTTTGTGTAAGTTTGTGACTTTATTTTAATTTTTAAAGTTTAATCCCCATTTTTACTTTACTCGGAGTGACTATGGTTTGTGGATCGATCATCTGTGTAGATTTGTTCATACATAAACTTGGAACATTTCGATTCGTGGTGTAAAATTGGTATCTATAAAATCACTTTTCATCTTCTTTTATATCTTGGTGAATCTCAATTTAAATTTGGCTTCAATAATAAGACCTGAATCCAATTTTTACTTCTCGTGAATGTAAAAAAAATATTTAAATTTACATTTTTTCTTTTACATTTTACGTCGAAAAATGTAATTTACATTTCTTTTGCATCTCTCCAACGAAGCTGTTTTCGACCACTTTGAAAATATAAATCGTAATTTAGGTCTATATTAGACAACGATTGAAGATTAAAGTGGATCTGAATCTCAGTTCTAATTAATTGAATGGTCTATCAGATTAAGATTTGGAAAAATTGCAGTTACGGTGTCAAATCTTTGACTTTTATGCAAATTTGACCCAAAGTTTTATTTGTGACATCCACAGTACCAAATTATTAAAAAACTCGCGCTTGAAGTCCATAAGACGGACTCTGTCATATTAGCCGTTAGTTGACCTCAAAAATTAAAAAATTGATAATTTTGACTAATTTTAAAAATGTTAAAATGATAACTTTCGCGGAAAAAAAAAATTACTAAACCCGACAAAATTAACCAACCACCACAGCCTTTGCCGCCATCACCGTTTGCCGCCTGCCATAGCCAGCACAAAATATAAGCTTGGCCAAACATTTGAGAACCCCAACCTCTCACAGACCCAAGTCCTTTTCCTCAGTGTCGAAACTGAGAGAATCCAAATTTCAGAAGCAAATTTTCACAATGAAAATGCATGAAAAACTGATTCTGAAGCCACCAACTTGGCCCCTTCTTCCCCAATTTCTGAATCTGCAAAAGATCGTAGTCCCAAATTCAAGCTCACTTTTTTCCCATTATTGCTTCTCCTTCATCATTTTTATCACTCACTACCGGTACAAATTCAAGCTCATTTTTTGCTAAATAGCCCGCAAATCCTCAATTTTATAACTAGCCGGAGAAAAGGAAACAGCAAAAATGCACCAAGGGAATTTTGTATGTACCATGGGTTCCAGATCCAGTTACTCTCATTGTGGTTTTGTTGTCTGAAAAAGATGATCTTGATGAGTTCTACAAATTTTTTGTGGAGTCGAGGATTAATGGCGTAAATCTTGGCAACAAATGTATGGTCCAACCGACTTGGGATAGAGTCATACATTGTTTGGGTGTGCTAAACAGCCGGGGATTGTGTACAAATCTTTAGGGACATTTTTCGTTTGTGAGTATTCTTCAATTTTTTCATGGAGGTTATTACAGTTGGTTTTGGATGGTGCCGGTGCTGGGTGGCACGGGGGTGGGAAAGGGGGTAACGTGAGGTTGGCGAGGGAGAGAAGAAAGAGAGAGAGCCTTTTAGTTAGGGTTAATTCTAAGATGTTTTGAATAATTGAATCTCCTTTTTTGCTAAACTTCAAATTTCGGGTCACCCACATAGACGATTCATGATTCATATTTTCTAACATCTCTCACTCGCACATAATAAATTTGATTCGAACAACAAGGGGCAACGAATGTTACACGTTAGATCATTCTAAAGATTTATCTCACAAAAATTCATACGATAAATAAATCGTGTGACTAGTGAGTAATATTAGAACTCACAATACTATAAATATGTTTGGGATATCTAATAGCTCTACTAAAGGAACATCATATCTCGTTATACTCCCAAACTTATTTTTCCAACATTAATTTAAGTATTTCTGATCCCTCAAGTAATTATTGAACATACTTGAACCACACATCTTATCATTGTATTCACAATTATGTCCGATACCTTAAATGGTTAAACATAATTGTCCGACCGATGAATACAAATATACATATTGGTCAAATAGTTTTCATTTCCTACTTGAATCTTTCAACTTTAAATTAGATGATTTCATAGATATCTCCCATCAAACCGAATCAATCATAGTTATTGACAACATACTAAAGTAGCAATATCGAAATTAAATCTCAAGAAACAGTCAAAAGTCATAAAAGTATATATGAGGTTATATAAACCTCAAGATCTCACACAATGAGGAAATAGAGATCCATTCACTCATTTACCCAATATAGATCGTAAAATCACACATGTTATAAAACACGGGCTACAGTGTTTTCTCCAATTTTTAGGGCGTATGTCATATCCTTTATAAACAAATAATATCATACATATCTTAGTTCAAGCTTGTAACGAGCCACACAATCATGAGTTCGAGTCAACTCATGACAAGCCACACAATCATGGGCCATTTTAGCTGCCTGCATAAAACGTAGGCAATCAACACATAATGCAATTGTAGCTGCCTATTTAACTGTCTTTAAACAGGCAACTACAGCTGCCCAGCACAACTACCCGAAGTAACCAGTGTAGATGCCTAAAATCGAAAAAAATATATTAAAGGCAGCTACAACTACCTAAAATCAGAAAAAATGAAATATAAAAAATATTGGCCCGGCTCGTCTTGAGGCTCAGGCCAAGATTTTTCGGCCGAGCTTTTGATTGGCTCGGACAAAAAAAGTTCGGGCCATTTTTTACTCCAACCATGTTTGAGCCACGAGTTTCAACTCGTGGGTCGGCTATGCTCAACTCATTTACATCCCCAATACAATGTGGTGGAAGAGTCACATTTACGGAAAAAAAGAAAAAGAAAGAATAAAACAAATATAATTAATTTTGATTTTGTTCTGAAGTGAAAGGAGGAAGCAATGGTTATCTATAGTGGGGTCCTTATTAGTTATTACTTGTCCTTAGCTCGTGAAGTTCACGTGTGCCCGGCCCAAACTCTTGCACGTGGGGCCCTCTGTCCGGCACTACTCTGTGGTGGTCCCAGCCCACTCAACTTCCAATTCCAACGCTCTCTCTGTCCACTTGCACATTGTCAATTACATTTTGTCCATTTGATAGATTATAATTAATTTCCTTTTTAAGTAATTCCCATGTTTATTTACAATATTAAAGTTCGATATACTAATTTTCAATAAACTTTTTTATATATTTTTTTTCAATTGAGATTAAAATTTAAAAAGTTTTAAAAAGTTTCCAAGGTTTCACTCAACTTTTATAAACTCTTATTTGGTGAGAAATAAAATCAAAATTTAATAGGATTTTAATAAAAATTGATAAAATATATGATTAAAATGTTTTGAGTTTCATGAAATATGTAGTTAAAATTAATTTTTGATTTTGATTATTCGATCATGTTTGGGCTAAATGTTTTCAGTTCCCGTTAAACATTGAAATTTTTTCAAATTGTTACTGAAATTACCAAGATTTATTTCATCTGCCACTCACCATTTTTGAAAAACACTCCTCTCACGATTTTCGTATGGGGGCATATACTAACATTGAAAGCATACCACGTGTGAAAATTTTGTCTGCCACATCATATGTCAGTTAACTTTCAAAATGGCTAATGACATTGATATAACATTTTAGTAAATTTAGTCCATGTTTGCCTACTATTAATATAAAACTCTATTTATTACAGTAAGATTCTCTATCACACATTCACTCAATAAAATATTCTACTTACAAACAAATAAAGTTACTTTAAATTTCAACCACACATTCTCCAAAAAATACTATTCAAAACTTCATTCTTCTTCCAATAATGGGAGACAAACAAGCTCTATAGTGAAAACTCAAAAAACTTTTAAAATTCAAATTGCAACTAAATAATTATTTGAAAAATTGAGTGAAAATTCAATTTTTTTTTTTTTTAATACAATGTCAATTGAAAGTTCATTAGCAATTGACATATTTAACCCACATTATTCACTTTATATCAACTGTTATCTTAGACTAAATGAATTTTCATTGTTGAGGTGGATTTTGATTTTTCAATTGCTATTTCTTATTTATCTGGACAACTTGTTCGAAAATGTGAAATGGACTAGACCGGACGGTAACTAGCTAAATGTCGAATTTAGACTGGACGGTAACTAGCTAAATGTCGAATTTAGACTTTCAGAGATTAAACTTCAAGTGATTTAACACTTCAAAATTTTATCATAGTACGTTGGTCAAATCACTCTATTTTACTTGTACTCTTCTATATTGTTTTCTTTGTATTATTCATCATTTTAGTCTATCAACCTTTCATTAATCGTGAATTTGAGCATTGTTCTCTACTTCCGCGAGGAATTTGGTAACTTTGCTAGTGATCGCAACTGTCTTGTTACGGTTGCATGTCATATTAGCTTTCGATAGAGAAATTCTCGCAAAAATATTGATTGAAATGTATGATATATTATTAATTTCCACATAAACTAAGATCAAGAAAATTCATAATACTTTTATATTTCTCAACTTTAAAAAAAAAAAAAAAAAAGTTACAAATAATCATAAAAAGAAAAAAATCTACAATGACTAGCAATCAAATTATTTTTAAATCACAAAATCCAAGGAAGCACAACCTTCTACTCCTACCAAATTTAGGCAGTCAAAAATGAACACAAACAATCTCAATATTATTACAGATCTAAATGAATACAAACAATCTAAATTTTTTAATTCATGTTTATTAAATATCCTCCAAAGCTAGATCCGATGGGAGTTGGTATCCATATATCATAGAGTAATCATCCATCTCATCACTCGTAAAATTTGGTATTCTTCGACTTCGTACTAGCTCCGAATCTTGGCCATAAGTTAGTAATTGAATCACCTGAAATTAATACACATTAAAACCATATTTTAACGAATATGCGTAAAACATACTCTATCTAGCTTATAAGTATTTCCAGTGAATTTTTTCAAATTGAAGTCCCTGTTTAGTGAGGATTAAAATCAGATTTTTAATAAAAGTTGATGAAATGTATTGTTAAAAATTATGTAGTTAAAAGTAATTATTGACTTTAACTTATATTAATCCCTACCAAACAGAGGCTAACTTTTACTACGATGCTCATAATTTTTCGCATAATAGGTTGATCTTATTGGACAACCTTCGTTAAAAGATGAAATTATTTGACGAATTTATAAAGGTGGAATAAATAATGGGGTCTCGTTATTAATAAATGAGTAGTAATTATGAATGTATGATTGAAATTAATATTTGACTTGGAACTTTATTTATAAATTAATTTATTATTTGTCTTTTATTTGAGGTCTAAATTATTATGAATGTATGATTGAAATTAATGTTTAACTTTAACTAAATTTATAAATTAATTTATTATTCATATCCAAACGAAGGCCTAAATTAAGATTTAAAAAAAAAAAAATGTTATGAAAACAAACCTCCGTCATAGATGGCCTCCAAATGGATGATTGTCGTACACAATATGAAGCAGTGAGTACTACTCTATGCAATTGATCCATGTCGTAGTTACCTTCCAATTTTGGATCTGCCAATTGAGTTAAATTCCCAGATTCCATAATGGGTCTCGCCTAATCACATTTAAGGTTTGGTGTTACTAATGGAAAATTTAAAAAAAAAATAATAATAACCAAAAAGAAGTTAAAATTTTATCGTTCAACGTTGATACTAAGGGTCGATTTTTACCCATAAAAGCAGGCTTTGTTCTGAGTCGACCGGCTTCCGGCCAGTTACGATCTCCAAAAGAAGCACCCCAAATGCAAAAACATCTATTTTCTCATCCACAATTCCATGCATAAAATACTCTGGAGCTAAGTACCCGAATGTGCCCTCAATTGGAATAACAGCATGGTGAGTCCACTTATTGGGCAACCATTTTGCAAGCCCAAAATCAGATATCTGTAAAGGATTAAATTCAAACTTTCACAAAATAAAAAATAAAAAAATTTGAGAAATATTTCGATTTTTAACCTGTGGTTCGTAATCTGGAGCTAGAAGAACGTTAGAGGCTTTGATATCACGATGTATTATTCGATGTTTGCAACATTTGTGAAGGTAATGCAGCCCCCTAGCAACTCCAAGTGCGATTCTGAATCGAATAGTCCAGTCGAGTGAGTTGCATGATTGACCTGTCACGACAAATTAATTGTAAGTTTTCGTCGAGACGTGTTTGGTCGTTCTTATAAGTTGTGGGTTAAGTTAACGTACCATGTAATGCCGATGACAGAGTGCCATTGGGATAGAATTTGAAAATGAGATAAAGGCCATTTTCAATGCAGCAACCCACTAATTGTGCAGTATTAGGATGGTTGATATGTCCAATTATGCCCAATTCCATAAGAAACTCTTTTTCCTTGTTTGCATTTGAATTATCTTTGGTTAAACGCTTCACTGCTATGTTGCATCCACTATCAAGTTCCCCTTTATAAACCTCTGAATATCCTCCTTGTCCTACCAAGTTTTCTGCACCAAAAACCTCTGCTCAATTCTACTTGACTCGTAAGATGAATTTGTAGTCGTACCAAGAATTGAGAATATACTCAAATAAGCCCGTCTTGGGCCGTTTAAATGAAAAAAAAAAAAAAAAAAGCCAATTTTAATGAAATGCTAGAGGCACTTAGGTCATTTTGTTATGTACTTTAATTGCTGGGTAATCAATCAATTGTAGCAGTAAATATATGTGGCT
Source organism: Fraxinus quadrangulata (assembly GCA_903798255.1). Taxonomy (NCBI): domain Eukaryota; kingdom Viridiplantae; phylum Streptophyta; class Magnoliopsida; order Lamiales; family Oleaceae; genus Fraxinus; species Fraxinus quadrangulata. The sequence goes on from CAIGRB010138172.1 coordinate 23,829, forward strand.
GGTATGGGATCCATTTACACTCAGTGTTACACTCTATAACGGTCAAAAAATGGCTAAAAATAGGAGAATAAGCGGCCCACGACAAGGGCTAAATAGAGATATGTTTGTAGGATAAGTTGTGACATATTTTGCTTAATTCTTCTTAAAAACATTAGGTTCTTGGTAAACAAGTTAGACTAGAAAGGTATAGACCTAAATTAACACGGCCTTTGTAGTTGTTAACTACCTAGCTACTTTAGATTCATGGGTGGACATTAGTTCAAGGAGATTGGCCTATAGGCCACCCAAAATTCGTGTCATTTTTTTCTTTCTTCATAAATCTGGCCTAAAAGAAATAACTTCATTCTAAATCTAGATTTTCTAGGAAATTTATCGAGAACACGACTTTGTTAGGGTTGTTATATATCAAAATATAATAGAAAATAGGAGAAGATATAATTGCATTTTACCTGCATGGAAATTGTTTGTGGCTTTTGCAATCTGTTGATAGCTAAAGCACCTTAACGAAGATTGCTGCTTTCCTTTGAGGCTGCTACCATTTCGATTTCCTCCACTCCAATCAATAGGTGAACGAAAGAAATATGATATTTGCTTCAGTATCCTATTCGGTTTCCCGATTGGTGGTTTCTTTTTCAATTCAAAAGAACCCGGCGAAGAATAATTATTTGTAATGCATGATTCTGCTAAGCTTGAACAATCTTCGTCAGTGCTCTGTGATTCTCCTTCACAGACACCTAGCACTGTTGTTGGAGATGGATTTTCGCACTTTCGTTTTGAATAAATCTCATTTTTATCTGATGAAAATGAGTTTTCTATCTTTTCTGCACTCCAGGTGTTTAATTCTTGATCAAATTCTGTTACACAACCGAAATCAAAAGCCCCATTTAAGTTTTTTATATAAATATGAGCGCTTGTTTGGTTCACATATTGGACGGTACTGCTAACCTTGAGTGCGTCTGGATTTGGAATGAAAATATTGTTGCTGGCATTTAGTTGGGTCGAGCAAGAGTAAAGAACAACCTTCAGGAACATGCTGGAAGCAATACTTTGAAATGGTACGAGGAGGTCTAATTGCAAACAGAGAAAATGAAATTCTTGAAATTTTCTTCTTGAAGATTTTTGTGAATATTGATGATGTCCCTGACCTGTTTGATTGGTTCTTTTTCCCACCAATGAGAAGATAATCTGCTGCAATGCTTTTTGTTTCTTCAATAAGACCTCTACCAGCACTAGAATTGAATCCAACTCTAGCCTCCAAATTAACCTGAAAATGGAGAATTTTTTGGATATTTTAATTAAAATTCTAAATGCCGTCCAATTGAATTTTGAACTAGAGTTTACTAAGAATTCTTGCCTCTTTAGACATACAAGTCTTGACAAGCTCTCCCATGATGGATATGACATATGATTTCGCCAGTCGAATTTGTTTTTGATATTTTCTTGCCGACAGCCCTTTGTTATTTATCTCTTTTCTTTGAACCAAAGAATTTTTGTTGGCCTTGGGCACTGTTTCATCACACATACACGAAAGAAGAAAATGAAATCAAATTCATGAAAATATTTCATTGGACTATCATTTACATTGGCGATAAATAAGTTGTGTATCAGAATAATTCGACTAACCGACAACATGCAAAGCGACAACCGTGTCGCCCGGTCGAGCTAGAACTCCGATAGCCCAAGAGAGAAGGGCTTTACTTTTATCAGAATCTAGTGATATCCCAATAAGAATTTTAGCTGGTGATGAAGGAACCATGTCTAGACTTAACTTGTCTTGCCTAGGGAAATATAGATATTTGTACTTCGCAAGCTTCTTGTTTTATCCACAATGGAAGGACAGGTACCCTACAATATATACATGCGTACGAGACAAAGTAACCACAGACTCTGAAATTTCCTTATCCAACAAGCATAAAATAGCTTTTAACTGTGTCAAGTGAACTACTTATTAATTAGTGTGCAGTGTGCTTTTGGGCTACAATTAAGTGTTTTATGGTTGGGTGCTTTGGGAGATAAGCAAAGGTGGTGGCATATATTTGATTTATCTTGTTACATAAGCTAGGACCAGAATCCTCTCATTCTGACTTGCTAAAAAAAAAGTGTTTCTTGGTTGAGTTTGGTGGGGAGGCATTATGTGTCACTCAAAAGCGTACCTTACATTATCTTAAACAAAACTTTGAGAGGACACGATTCATCTATATTTTATCATTTTCTTAGCTAACCAGTGTCTCTCTTCGGCCAAATCTCCAAACGACGTCAAGTCAAGGACGCTAACCAGCATTGAGAAGGGGCCAGACTTTGCCGCCAGAGTTCATAGTGTGATGTTTACAAATGCATGCACTACTCTGTTACGCACATCAGGTCTAAAAGGCACGACACGAGCATGATGGAGTTCAATGTCACGCATGCGAGAATAAAACTTTGAAAGAACACTATCCACCCTGTAATATTGGAACATAATTTATTTTGAAAATAGAGGAATCATAAAAATCATCAGGTTTGCAAACTTGAAAGTCTGTCCTAAAGCGAACAGCATTCGATTACTCGTAACAATAGCAATCACTAACAGAGTTACAAGGTTTCGATTATACTTCAATAATATGGCAATGGCAGTTCCAAACTGCAGAGCACAAACTAAACAATTCATTTAGTAATCGATGCCACACAATAATGTTGTCAAATTTTTATGGAATACCAAAGAAAGGTGTGTTTGGGGATGAATTTTTTTTTTTTTTTTGGTTTTTGCTCACATGTAAGGAAACCTCAATTTTACCTGCATGCATATTGACGTTCTCATTAGCAGAACACATAAGGGAGACAAATTCCATCAAAAGGGCTATATCATAATAACACAGATCCTAAAGCAATAAAAAAAGAATAAAACATTCATCTGGCACTGCTTTGAGTATCAATGTATATGTCAAAACATAACTATAAAAGTCTTATACATTTTTGCTCATTCTTCTGTCCCGATAACGTTCGTAAGGGTCCTGCATCTTCAAGGAATCCAACGCACCAAATACGCCATATACACTGCTTTCATTTTCGTTAATACTAGTATCCTCATCGCTCGCCTGATCAAGAGCCATTAAATCTTCTCCGTACCTTACACTTCTAATTCTCATTGGCTTCATCTTTGGCTCGTACCCATTTAATAATCCAACCACTTCCTTCATCGTGGGCCGCTTCTCGGACTCACTTTGAACACACAATGCAGCAATATTAATTGTTTGAATTAATTGATTTTCATCAAAATTTCCATGTAGCTTGGGATCCACGAGATTTTTAAACCTTCCTTTGGTTATCAATGGCTCAGCCCACTCTGTGATGGTTCGCTTAATACCACCGTGAAGTTTCTCAATAGGCTTTCTACCAGTGACAATTTCAAGCAGAAGAATTCCGAAACTGTAAACATCACAACTCTCCGAAACTTTTCCCCACATTGCGTATTCTGGTGCTAGGTAGCCCAGTGTGCCTTTTACTCGCGTTGTCATGTGGCTAACGCCCTCTGGGATCAGCTTGGCAAACCCGAAATCAGCTACCAATGGCTCGAAATTTGAGTCCAAAAGCACGTTACTAGCCTTGATGTCTCTGTGAATAATATGGGGCGTCACCTCATGGTGCAAGTACCTACATATAATGCAAGCAAAATCCAATCAGAATTTGAAAACTCAAGCAACTCTTAGATGATTTCACTGGCTTAAAGTCAGTTTTCCTTCAAAGAAATGACAGTTATTATAGTAATAATAATAATAATGAACATGCATATATATGCTCACAAACTATGAACCTAAAGTTATATAAAAAGGTTCCAATTGCAAAGTTGTATCTGATTAGTAATAGCACACCCCCTCAAATGATGACTTTATGATACTTTGTTTTTGATTCTCCGAGAATGAATTCCTTAAAACAATCAAATTCTTTTATTCCTTTACCAGGTGTTATATTAAGAATGGAAATGTGACTTCTGTTCTTTCTCGATGTCAAATTTTCTCACTAGTAATTCAGACATTTAATAGTATGTTCGGTACTTTGCACTTGATAACGTTGAGCAATATCAGAAAAGAAAAGAAGTCAAAACTTTATCTGTTGTCCTATGCAAGTCACATATAGTACTGCGTTCCAAACATTCTTAACCATAACAACAAGCTTTCAAATGATCTATTTCAGTTTGCATGTGTGGTTGCGTCTTACAGTAAGCCTTCAGCGGAGCCGAGCACAATCTTCATGCGCTTTTTCCAATCGAGCTGAGATTCTCCAGCAAATTGTCCGTGTAGATGTGAAAGCAAACTGAGATTTGGCATGTAATCATAAACAATAAGGCGTTGATCATCTCCGGCGCAGTAACCTCTCAGGCCTAATAGATTCTTGTGGCGTACTCTTCCAAGAACTTCAACTTCCACTGCAAATTCCATTTCAGCCTTAGAGTTCATAGACTTCAATTTCTTAACTGCTATCTGCGTATGGAACAATAAAGTATATATAAATTAATTATAAGGCACATCTGACTTTATATTGCCATTTATTTTCGCAGTCTAAAGTTTGATTGGGATGAGAGAACTACTAATATATAGCCGCTGTTTGGTATTGATTCAAATCATATTTTAATTTAACTCAAAGTCAAACAATCAATACTAACCACATATTTCATTAGTCCCACAAATTTTTAATCACACATTCCATCAAATTTTATCAAAATCTACAAAAAATATAATTTTAATATCTTCCAAACAAGGGCATAATGACATCTCTAACAATTTAAATTTTTTGTTGAGGTGGTTTAATATGATATAAAAGTAGAGATCCTTAGTTCAGATCTCCAAAGTTTAGACTCTATGAAATTGGTTACGTCTTGTCTGATGTATCTCCAAGTATAGGCCACGTAGAAGCCAATTAGCAACACTCATCATGCCCCCAGTCCACATCACTATCCCACCTGTCCTACCCGAGGCCATAACCAAATTAGCCGAATTGGTGCACCACCTCAGTCGAGGAGCCGTCTTGAGGCCGACCATCCATGGCCTAGACGAAGTGCCATAACCTATTGTAGAATAAATCCAAGGCAATTAGCATTTTAATGAGAGAAGGCATCTCCCACTTTACCTATTCCAAGCAGATCTTTCGTAAAAGATCTTTTTATGATTGATTGATGTGATATCTCTACAACATATGCCTCACAATCAACTTGTCAGTCTATATTTCAAAGATCAGACCTAGGCTTTAGAGTGACTACTTTTTAGAAATATTAAATGTCCCTAAACCTAGAATTGATAATCTGACACCTACGAGAAGATGCCTCGACCATTAGGATGAGGCCGTATATTTTTCCATCAATGGTAACCACTCCTCATCTTCTACCATAAAATCTCACACTTAGTGCCATTTGAAATTAATGCAATTTTACACTTCCATAGTAATATTGCTCTCATTTGTCCTCTTTTATTACCTCGGTGCTCGTAGACTATTTGGATCATGGCTTCCATATGTTTCCCACCCAAATACATCTATACATGTTGACTAACTAGATTGTCATAGTGGTTGGGATCGTTTCCCCCCACCTCCTAAAAAGGCCACATGTTCTAAAGTTTGTTTGAGTGTATAGGAGCCATGTACAAGGAAATGTGTGGAGCCGAAATTTTTTGACCACGTCATCCGCGTAGAAATTGAGGTCAACAGATTGGATGGAGTAACGGTGCAATTTTGAATTTTTGCAAAAGTAGAAAACTTGCAAATAAGAGAATGAAGTCTTTTGTAGGCAGAGGCAACGTACCTTAGCTATTGGATCATCATAAGAATAATTATGGCCATCCATTCGTCAAGCTCATCCGAGTTGTTAAAATGAAAAGACACTACTATCTAAAGGACCAAATGAAGTGGTGCTACTCAAATGTGCATAAGGTCGTTGACCTTGAACGTGGACAACCATAGATCATCGTTAGCATTAGCCCTCGTTTGAATCTCTTTCAAAGTCTTTTGTAGGCAGAGGCAACATACCTTAGCTATTGGATCATCATAAGAATAATTATGGCCATCCATTCGTCAAGCTCATCCGAGTTGTTAAAATGAAAAGACACTACTATCCAAAGGACCAAATGAAGTGGTGCTACTCAAATGTGCATAAGGTCGTTGACCTTGAACGTGGACAACCATAGATCATCGTTAGCATTAGCCCTCGTTTGAATCTCTTTCTTTTGGGAAAATACATTTTGCTACAATGAACTTCTAATTAAAAAACTAAACCAGTACATTATTTTATCTGACTACAAATTCTTTCCAATTGACCGTTGCCATGAAACTACCTATTTTGCCCTCCAACTACCAAAAATATCATTTTCCAAGTGGAAGGGCATTTTTGGGATTTATGTAAATAATGGTACCAGCTTTTGTACTTCAAAAACATGTAATGAACGGGTGTCTGTGATTTCAATAAGTTGAAGGACATTGGGGCCCACACACAATTCAAGTTCCTGTTCCAAAAATAGAAAAAAAGGGTGTCAAACAGGAGGTAACATGAAGACACGTGTCTTGGAAGGGGCGACGCCTCAACTGAAATTTTTAAAAAACACAACAATTTTTAGATCAATGGTACACATCCCAAAAATGTCTGCTCAGCTCAGAGGTTTCAAATCACCTCTGCCACAACATTCCATTTCATGACAGAAAAAGGTAACCATACAGTTCAAAGCCTTTTTCTCAAAACTTGGACCTCACCTCAACATCACAACATCTTTCAGAGCCTCGTCCTTAATGATAGGACCTCGGGACCTCGCCTCCACATAACAGTTTCATCAAGATTCCTATTTATCAGAGCCTCTATTGAGAATTCACTTATTCATGCACAGCGAAAAATACAACAAATTTTAATTTCCACCAAGGATTTGCTTTGTGTTTAGATAGAAACTGTGACAGGGATTATACATTTGATGAAGTCCACAAGCTCCTTTGATTTTCTTGAACTCGAATGATCACGATTTGTAATCCAAGTTGTTCAATTGTCCAGTCTCCAACGATAATCCACACAGAGAATAAAAATGACGACTAAGGTTTTCTTTTCTTTTGTTAGCAAGTAATGAATTATTTCTTACAGTTTTCAAACCTTAGCTGCCTATTAATATAAGTCCAAATGGGCCTGTCCCGTCTCTTAAACTTAACCAGGTTCAATATTTGATTAATCAAATTAATTAAATTTGGTCCATGAATTAATTAATCTAATTAATTAATTGTCCAACACTTGTCAATTAATTAATTGAAAAATCTCATTCTTTAGTTCTTTTTTGTGTGTAACCCATTAGCTTCCCAATCACGATGCCTAACAATGTGAATTATCATTTTGATCTAATCAAAATCAATAAATTAAAGTACCCCTTTTAATTTATCATTAATTCGCATTCGTCATCCCAAATTGACATCTAACAATGTGTCAGGGCAATGCACATGACGAAAAATGTCATGTAGTGTGACAAAACCAAACTTGTTCGTTTACCTTGAAATTATAATCTGTTCTTTAATATAATCCGATCAATTATGAAATATAGATATGTGTCAATTTCAATTATCGATCATATCTTTTATCTAGTTGTTAAGTCAATGTAAGTTGAAAATTTCTTTTCGACTTATGAGTTCACTTTGGCCAAGAATTTCATTATCAGTTTAACTGGATAAAATGTAGATCATAATCTCTTACTATCTAAAAGTGATGAATCATCTATTGATCATTCACAACTTTCATATGATTCTTGACATACCCGAACGACGTCGTATTAGCGACCCTTGGCAGAGCAACATCTAATATCACCAAAGTATGGTTGTCCTCATATAAGACACTATGATGACCTCAAGTCAAAGGACAAATTTCACTACAGAACGTTAGAGACTAGCCACTGACACTCGGATAGTTATACATGTGAAATCTTCAGCGGGTCTCCAATGTTTTGTTCTATGACAAAACATCCACGCGTTCATTCAATTGTCACCATACTTTAACTTGTGAGATCAACTACTTACTTCACAAGTAAAAAATGCCACACGTGATGGTCTATATGTAATAACGATATCCGTATCTCGTTACTATATACGACCACAGAAGATTTAAGATTCAGTCATATGTAATTTGTATCTCACAATCACAACTCCTTATAATTAACAAATCACTAAGATTTAATTTACGGATTCTATTATTTAATATATTATAATATTATTCAATTAAATAATAGATCTTACTATAAATATGCATCGATTATATATATATATTAAATGTGTTTATATCCAAGGTTGATTGAACCTAGGGAATAACACTGACAAACTCCCACTTGCACTAGAT
>CAIGRB010138181.1:8163-47383 GCA_903798255.1 Fraxinus quadrangulata
TTTTGTTTTTTATATTTGTTTGTTCTACTGTTCAGTTTTAAGTTAGCAATACGTTACATAATATACTGTTGGATTTTGCATTTACATTGATTCTGGGGGGGCCCAATTTTCGGAGTTCGCCTCAGGCCCCGAAAATCACAGGACCTGCCCTGTTTGGAACCCTTGGTAGTCTTACTGAGAATGTCACGTAGAGTTACTACATGTTCATAGGTTTAGCTAGCATAGTATTTCTTATGTTTAGACCACGCTTAAGCAGTTGTTTTGGCAAATAGGAGCATGCGAACAACTCAATCTTCAAGTCTACAACTAAGCAAATCAAAGAATAACACAAGAGATTGTCTTGCCTCTTCCATCGTCAATATTTCGGGTTTGGCATAGGTGCTTCACCAGGCATGGGAGCAGAAATAATTTGGGGTGGACACGGGAACTAGCCATCTAAATATCCTGGAGATCATAACTATAAAATAGCTTTTCAATTTGAACATTCCATGCGATGTAGTTGGATGCACCAGAAAGTTTGATAGAAGTTGATTATACCATTGATAACAATGATTCTGCCTTCGTTAGAGTTTATCACGGTATGATGGATGAAAATATTGTCCAAATAGGAACCAAAAGAGGCTGTTTTGACATGGTTGTGCGGTTCCCTTGAAGCATTCGAGTAAGTCTATCGCACTGAGTTTTTGGTTTTAATATTTCCGAGGAATGCAGATTGGTTTGAAGTTGAAGGGTATTTGCTAAAGAAAGTTCGAAACGAATCCTAAAAATTGAATCCGCTTCTAACAAGCCACAGCCACCTACTGTGTGCTTGAACAATTGCACCCAGCCAATGTTAATGTTTACTTAAAAATTGCTTTTTTGAAAGCTAATCCTAAGTTTTATTAGTCAAAAACAGTAACATTGAAAATCATACAAAATAAGTAACTTACAAGCAAAATCATTAATCAAACTTGCTGTTGATTAAACAAAAATACATATATAAGCTCGAAATCACCTTAGAGTAAGGAATGATTTGGTCATAATCACGGCAAAGGCAACCGGGGCAGCCCACAAGCTTCCTAAACACAGTGTTCCCCAACGGCGCCATCAATCCGGGTCACGGCCCTTGATTTTCTCTGCTTTTTCCCAGCATTGCTGCTTCGCCTTCACACTGTAAGTGCATTACTCCGTAAATGAATTAAGTGAATAAAGATGGGAAAATTAGTTTCTGACCCTTTAAATGTGTTGATTACAAATGGATAAAAATAGATTAAAAAAAAGTTATGAATGGTCAACTTCACCAAACATGCAGAATTTTATTCTGTAGGATACACAGACGACTCTGTCTGTTTACATTCAAACGATCGTTGGGTCCTCCCGCGAGTTTTAACGAGCGAAATCACAGCATAAACTCTTGAGCTCTCTATCTCTCCTTCTCTTTAGCCATTTCTCTCTCTTTCTCTCGTTAATAATTCTTGCATTTAAATGTTTCTTCTTCTCCATTTATAATCATATCCCATTTGTATTTCTTGATTTAGATATGCCATTATTAGGAGACTTTCTAGTTGTGTTTCAATCCAAAATGCAAACTGGGGCCTTATATTTTTCACTCAAATCCTGAAGTGGGTATTCTCAATCTGGGATCTTGTTCTGTTTTAATGTTTTGATTTAATTGTCTTTTTCGGTGTATGTGGGAATAGAGGTAGACGGCGTGTTTGTTCGTCGATTCAAGTTGATTCCAAAACTATTGATCTATTTCTTTGAAAAAAATCAGAGATGTTAGACGAAATGTTAATATTTTTTTGCTGATTCTTAGATTAATGTTAAATTTAAGTGATTTTTTTTTAAAAAAAAAAAATTCTGTTCTTATGTTTGTATTATCTGGAGTTGTCGTTTTTGCCCTATTCAAAACAAAGGGAAATTTGAAAAAAAAAAAAAAAAAATTTTTATTAGAGGATATTTATACGCCTAATAACTATTTGACATGGAATTTTAGAGAGGGTTGGTTTGTTTTGATTGTAGAATGGGAAGGGTCAAGTTAAAGATCCATAGATTGGAGAGCAAGACCAGCCGGAACGTTACCTATGGCAAGCGAAGGGCTGGAATTTTAAAGAAAGCTCAGGAAATATCGGTGTTACGTGACATTGACATTATTCTCCTCATGTTTTCTCCGACTGGAAAACCGTCAGTTTTTCATCGACAACACAGGTACCGACCGAACACCTGTATATTACATTATGGTAATGTACTTCAAGCATGTGATTGAGTTTTTCTCTTTGTTTGGTTTGTAATTTTCTTGTCCATAAGAGTTGGATTTAGTTGTGAGTAAATGTATTATTGTTGAAGGCATTAATCTCAAAATGAATACTTAACGAGAGGAGAGTTCGTCCAATCATATATTGATTTCATATATGCAAGTCGATGTAGGCCATAGTGCATTTGAATGAAGTGCAAACTGTCAAACTCTGTACTTCCCCATACATCCGAGTAGGTGAGGAGAGGTATGGAGTAAGGATGAAGAAGTCAAGAATAAGAATGGTGCTACTATGACACAAATATGAATAAAATGCAAAATAAGAAGTAACATTAAACAATTAATGAAGAACTTGTTTGGGAGAAATTATAAGTTGCTAAAATTATAAATTGATGGTGAATAGTGGATAAGTGGGTAGTATTGCGGGTCCTATAAAATGTGATTAAAATTAAAGTTTGACTTTGACCTTTAAATTATAATGAGATTAAATTTAAAACCAAACAAGCACGAAATTATAATAGATGTGACTTATCTTATACTTTTGGAATCCCAACTCTGAAACCATATAAAAGTATCCATATAAAATCGGTTGACAATGAGTGGATAGCTTGCCCATGCTTGAATACTAGTTTGGAAAGAGTTAATTGAAGCGGGATAAGCTCTTGTAGTCTTGTTAGGCCTTTCCCAGTTATTGTATACCTCACTTATGTTAGTCTTGCGAGGCAGGAGAGGTGATTGGTGGGATGTCCAAGGAATTTGATACCAAAAAATTCCCCTGCGCTGCAGATTGAAGCAGGACTTTTAGTATGGTGATGATATAGCTCAAGAAGTTGACAGGGCTGTGTTGAATGATGTATCAACTGTCTGCATAACTTCTAATTTTTCATCATATTACATGAAGAAAAGTTATCTCATCTTGATGCCAACTCCAAATTATTGGGAAGAAGGCTTAGTTTGTTGATTATTGTTGCTGACCTGACCCAAACTCACGCAACCCCTTTTGCTTTGAAACCTTGAGAATTTCTGTCAGTATGTTCAATTTAATTAGCATTGTGTAATGTCTTTGACATCTATGATGTTCACGACCTGCTAGCTTTGTCATTTGTTAACTTTTGATGGTTAAAACAAGTGCTTCCGGAGTTCATTTAGTATCCATTATACTGTCAATGAAGAAAGACCTTACCTAATGTTGTTTGTTGTTGGAAGAATTTTAATTAATCAAACAGGTAATGAAGATCACTAATGAGTATTATCTGGCATAGCTACAGTTACAAGTAGTGTGCAGGTTATAAACATTAGTTCTAGCTTGTTCTGACAATATGCGACCAGTGTAGACTATGAATAGGCTGCTAATTATTGGTCACTGTTGTGCATGGACCAAAGATGTGGTTAAATACTTATTAATAGTTTTCTCTTTTGTCTTCAGCAATATTGATGAGATGATTGCAAAATATGCCCAACTATCTCCAAAAGAAAGGACCAAAAGGTAAAGTGCTATGTTTCTACTACATTGAATCTGTCAAATTGAAGTTCTATGTATGCAAAATAATTCCTTCTTTTTCTGGGGCTTCTTGTTTTGAGATTCGAACAGGAGGTTGGAGAGTCTCGAAGTAAGTTTGTTGTTTGAAGTCAACTATGTTTCCATTGTCATTCTATCCTTTTTCTTACTCAAAAGGAAACTAAACATGATCATTTAGCATTCATCTATGTGATAGACTTTAAAGAGAAACTTTAAGAAGCTTGACCAGGATGTGGATATTGAAGAGTTTTTGGATGCAAGGTACAAAATTATATAGGTTGGTTATAAATACTTGACCCTAACGTAATATCTGATTGACATTTTTTTCTTCTGCTTTTCTATTTTTCAGTTCTCCATCAATTGAGGTATTCATCATTTATCAATGGCAGCATCACTACTATTTTTTCATATTTCCTTCAAGTGTTAGTTTCAGCTGGTCTTCGTTGATTAATCTTTTCATGGTTGCTCATAGGAAATGCTCAACCTCGTAAAGATGCTGCAAGCTCAACTTACAGAAGTCCACAAAAGACTAAGGTAAATCTCTAGAACTATTAGTCAATTATGTATTACATTTAGTTCAACTCTTCGATTATGATAGGAGTTCATGGTATTCAGAGTTCCAACTATCTCTGTTATAAAAACAAACTAAATGATTCAACCTTCTTGAATTACTGATTTGTCTTTCTTCTGTGAATAAATAGGGCTTGAGTGTTTGAAAAATATGTCTTCTAATCACTTGCATTCAAGCACAAATTTACTCAAATAAAATCAAATTTCTCTCTCTCATGGCCTCGGTTTGCAATCTTAGAAATCGTAATTCACTCCAAATTCACTTTATTAGAGTATAGATCATATTCTCATAACAATGACTATCATAGTGATTGCTTCCTTTCATCAACTTCTATTTTTCCTCTGCAATCTTACAAAAATTGGTAAACTTGTCAGTGAATTAGTTTAGTTATCTTAACTGTATTTTGGCTGCAGCTTCTGGACAAATCCCGACAAAATCGAAGACATTGAACATCTCTGTCGGATGGAAAGTTCATTTAAGGGAATCACTCATTAGAATTCACATTCAAAAGGTATTTTTTTTGGTTCTTAGTTCCGAAAATAAAGAGGCCTTCTGTAAGGTTTTGGCTGTGATTCTTAATATGATTGTTTTGCATGGCATTATAAACTACTGAGTTTAATTTCATGAGAATTTTCACAATATTTGGAGGATAATAAATAATATAAATGTTTACCGGGTGAAGTATACTGCATACTGCCTGAACTAGTGTAGATGGAGGCCAAGGACTGATAATTTGCAGCATATGTTCGTGTTACTTGTTTGAGTAGTTTGTTTGGATGTTGTCTGATCTTTTCTAACAGAAGTAACTGTCTAGACTTCGTTTCAGCTGGAGAACTTAGGGAATGACCAACTTATGCCATTAGCTTGCACCAGCCAGGTAAAGAAACAATCTTCTAGTGGAGAGCTCTCTCTATCTCTTTTTCTATCTTATTGCATTTTAGGTTTCTGAATGTGGTGACTTTGGTAGTGGATGGCAGTTTATAGAAAGTATATATTATTTGGCTAATATCTGATGGACTTGCATGACAGGTTGAATATGGGATGCATTTTCCCCTGATAACAGGTGGTGATCAGGGTGGCCAAACGCAGTCATGGTTTCCAAATGTTGAGAGGCAACATATGATGCTACCAGATGAACCCCACTTCTTGTCTTGTAGGTGAGTAGATTTCTGTATTCCTACAAATTTTTAAAAAATTTGTCACCCGTTTAAGATTAGGTGCAGTTGTGATTTTTGTAGTAGTTCATCAATTAGATTCATGATCTATGTTTGTGTCAATGATAGCAGTTTGAATGTCGTTACCTTTCCGAATTGCCATGAATAAAGTATTTCCACTTTTGTGTTTTTCACATCATCTAAGTTGCAAAGGCAAGGTTTAGCAATCAACTTTACATTATATATCCAGGAACAACGATGGACAAGCATACAATTTTGTACTATCAGTCATTTGTCAAACTAGGAAATTCGATTTGTTACAAGGGTTTTTATCTTCTAAAATTATGATATTATTAAGAAAAAGCTCGTGAATATATTTTAACAATCTTGCTGAACCAGCATACTATGTGTTATACAATCTCTTTAATTCCTGTTCTTGCTCTGTAGAGATATAGAGTGTTCCACAGATACATCCCTTCCAAGCTGTTCGGGTTTATTTGGTGTCAAGAAAGAAGATGACAACAATTCAAAACTTGTGGATATTGAAAGACAAGACAGGATTACCATTAATGATTATACTGATAGTTCTGCTCAAAAGAGACTACCTCTAGGCGAGCAATATTCGTACCATTCATATGGGAATTTAAATTTGCCCGAAATGATGGAGCCTGAAAGAGAGGCAAATTTTCAAGCGAGTTCCATGGATTATCAAATTAAGCCTGAAAGAGAGGTGAAGTTTCAAGCGAGTACTGTGGGTTATCAAATTAATGGCAATTTTGAACTGCCAAGATCCATTTACAATGATTTGCTACATAGTATGGTACAAGCATCCGGCCCTTCTGTCCTGTTTAACGTTAATGATAACCCATATCAACAGGTGAGTTTCCTTCTCGATTTATGACATTTTTTTAGCAGAATTTCAATAATAATCTGCTTCTTCTTTTGTACTACTTCATGCCAAGAATATAACTTTTTCTTTAATCTTTTCTAACTATGATACATAATAATTAGCTCTTATTGTCATGGCATAATATTTCCGGGGTGAAGAATGCATATGAAAAATGATAAACCTCATTTTTTTGTTAACATGCATAGAAATTGGATATTAATAGTCTCGAGAAATCAAAGTCACATTATTAATGAACCGGACATTTTTTTCTGTCAAAAGCCTGATTTAATTGCATAATTATTCGATGATTAACTTTGTTTCCCTTGAAGATTGACATAAAGGAGTACTTTTCACTGCACTTTCATAATATTCTTTAACTTATCTTCCTCCATTGATTGACATAAAGGGATGCTACCCTGAATACTGAATGGTTATCATGGTGAATTGAGATAATATTGCTGCCCTTTTGCTACGGTTTAATCAAATCTTTTCAAATGAGAAAGACATCCTGGGATTATATTAGTTTATTTATTTATGTTAGCTGTTATATCTGATTTGTTGAAGTAATTTGTATTTTGCAGCCAAACCACTTGAACAACTAGCTGAAAGACTCATTCCACGTCTCACACAAATTTGGTAGCACTTTTGAGAGTCGTTTCAAATTTTCATTTCGAAATTAAATTCATAATATAGCTCGAGACATTGGCTCTGTGCCTCGTTCAATTGTTTCAGGTTACTGAGACATTTGCTGTACACTAAACACGTCACTAGAAAATAAGAGCTTTCTTTGTATAAACAGTGATTTTCTTTTACTGTTTTTCTTCATGCAAGTTTTTGTTCAGTCGTCACTCTAAAATTATACCAAGCCAATGTGTGTGTAGTTAGTTTTCTACTTTTTCCTAGTGAAACTTTTTCTATTTGTGAATAATTTAGAGACGACTATGCCATTTGAGTTCCATGCACATCAAAGGCTCCTTGTTTACAAATACGGATATTCACTCAAGATTACATATAAGAAAGATGATCTTTCATTTCATCTAATTTCATCTCCAATATGTAAAAATTAACTGCTGAATGTCTGGACAATTGTGTTGTGCCATGGGTCTGAGAGGTGCTGCAACAGGTTCTCAAATGGTCCCTTCCCAGTCACGTTGTGCTGGACCACAAATCCCAAGAATGCCAACATTGCAAGTCTTCCTGCAAAGTACTCCACACAATTAGTATACAATAGCGAAAATCATTCCGATGGCATGTTTGGCATGTCGGTAGATAGAATGACAGATTTTGTCACGTGTTTATCATAGTTTTAATGTTATATATATCCAGTATAACGTACAAAACATTTGTGGGAAAGATATGTCTGGTTCGAGTAGAGAGTTCTCATCTTACCGTTTGCGAGCTCTTTCTCCTTGGCCTCCTCGGTGGGGGTGTAGTTCAAGGGGTTGAAAATGCCACCAGGGTATCCAACTTCATTTGGAGGCAAGCTGTAGTTCTTGAAAATGGGATCTTGGTTAACACTTCCGGGGTTCTTGATGTCTTGCCACCTTCTGATCTCAACGTAGTGAAACAAAATGAACTCGATCACCAAAAGGGTCGAGGACGAGGCAAAGTACTCGGATTTTCCAGCATCGTACCATTGGGGAACATTAATGATGCCAATCTTGGTGAAAACTTCAGGTAATAGCATCCCAGCAACACCCAACATTGCCCACCTGCTATTTACTAGCTCTGCCTGGACATACCATCTCAAATTCTCTGGATCCTCAGCAAGTCCCAGTGGATCAAATCCATTGTCACCTGGAAGACTGAAAAAGCACACCCAAGATTGATTAATTATCCAGAAAACGTATATTAAAGTACGATCACATGTTCGATACACAATATTAGATCAAAGAGAATATTTTAACGTATTTTTGTTCACTAATGTTATTCTGTATTATCAAATCCACTTTATCTAACATGTTTGTATAGCATAAACTTATCTCTTATTTACACTAAAGTACCACAAGGTTTTAGTTAGATTCGAAGCTCACTCAATTAAAATTTATTTGAGAATATTGAAATCGAGTCAATGCAAATCTCTACTCAACTAAGTTTACACCTCTACTAACACGAGAAGCACATCTATATCACGAGATTAATAAATGTAACTAGATTGAGTCACATACCTGCCATCAAGATAAGTAGGAGAGGCCAAGCCGGGTAGCCATTCACCTTTCTTGGCTTCGACTTTGAACGAGTTGTAGGGCGAAGAATTTGCGGCTTTAACCGACACTTCCCGGTTCAATTTCCCAGAGGATCCATTCAAAAACCTGGTTTTTGATGCGCATGGCCGGAAAGCGGCAATTGAAGCTTGTGTTGCGGCCATGTTTCCAAGTTGTAAATATTGGTTTGCAATTGGATTCCAGGTAAATGTAGTAGATGAATTGTGCTAAAGATGTAGCTATTTTTGTATGCCTTTTCAATGACAATGTTGTGGTGCAGACTCGATACGAAATGTGAACTGATGATTTGGTAGATTTTTGGGATTCAACGGCTGAGATTTGTTTGTGAATTTCAGATTAGCCAATGGGAATTGAACTCTCTTATCCTTATATCTTTAGCCATATCCACAAATCTATTTCTTTGCTGCTGTTAGCTTTATAAGATCATGTGGGACCCCTCTGATTGCCAAGCGGAATGTACAGATTGGAAGATCTTGCCTGAGTGGAATCTCTTTCCTCCAATCCATTCATGACAAGTGTTAAATCTGAAGTTTAATCTAGCAAAGGATATGTTGATTGCATAGTCGTCTCTTTTTTAAGTAGGAGATGTTGCACATATAGCCCTGATTATGTACTCAAAACGAGTTTTCCCAGACATTTTGATCTTAGACCTTTAATTTCGATGGCATTTAAGTTTTCACATAAGAATTCGATTGAAAAAAAAGTCAAAATGATCACGTGTATCACTCCATTATTACACGTGCCAACGATAATAACATATCTAAATAAACTCATATTTATTAATCAACAATCTCTCATTGATCTACATACCAAAATTCATATGTTGAAGTCAATTTTTTCTATTGATCCTCTTATTTGTTTGCCACTTCGAAGAGACTTTAACAATAACTGACTTAATAGTTGTGTGCTCATCAACCGTGATTCTAGAGTCTAAGCTTAATGCTTATGTTGTATTAAGAAGACTATTGAAATCAATTGTAACAGAAATATGATGGTCGTGTCCCTCATGTCTACAATGTTGAACGTGTTGTTGTTTGACACCATTTAAGACAATAATCATTATTGACCAATCTTAAAAATACTTTCCTTCGTAAAAGAAATTCTAAAAATTGTCTTGTCTTCAGACTTGTGATAGTCGACTAAGTTGAATTGGAAAACACGAGTCTATTTTTTTGACCACCACATATCTCATACCTTCATATCTGTTTTTGTGATCTTAAATAAGTTGTTCGAGCCGCATAGCCTTTGGTTTGGCTTCAATTTTCAACTTTGATTTTAACCTTATATTTTTAACTGTTCTTCAATCCTTGACCTCCAGTTAGAGTTTCTCTGCTTGTTAATAAATAATTCTTATATTCGTACAATATAGAAAAACATCCTAGTCATTCTAGTCGATGGTTCTTAAGGTGACACATTATAAAAGTGTTATTATATTAATTTTTTTCAAACCAAACCACTTCAATTCTAAACCAAATCAATCCAAACCACATTTTTTGGTTTGGTTCGATTTAAAACCACAGTTTAATTAAAAAATGTACATCGAACAAGTTAAATCATAAATATTAATCTTAAATATCACATTAAAATATAAATATTAGTATTATCATGAAAAAAAAATTATTTTTCGCAATTATTTCTTGAAGGGAAAAAAAAACCTTAAAAAAATTCCAATTAGTCATCTAAATCAATACAAATCTTGAAAGAAAAACAAATCTTGAAAAAATTCTAACTAGTCATCTAAATAAATACAAATCTTGAAGGAAAAACTAATGGGTAATTAGCACATAACGTTCCCACCTTTCATGTTATTGTAAAAAATGTCCCTACCTTTCATTTTTGGCATTTCATCCTTATTTCCACTTTTCATTGCGTAAAAGATCATTTTACCTATTTTCTCAATTAAAAATTATGAAAAATTATTGTGAAAAAAATCTCTACCTTTCATTTTTTGGCATTTCACCCTTATTTCCACTTTTCATTGCTCAAAAGATCATTTCACCTATTTTCTCAATTAAAATTTATGAAATGACAAATATATCCCTCTCTTTAAATAAAACAAAAAGAAAAAGAAAAAAAATAATTGCAACCGCAGTCCCAATTTTTTTAAAAAAAGCTCGAATAAGTCACAAATAAATTATTAAAAGAGTAATTAGTACATAATGTCCATATCATTTACCGTTGTTGCGAAAAACATCCATACCTTTCATTTTATTTTATTTTTTGACATTTTCACCCTTAGTTACACATTTGATTGTGCAAACCATTTCTATCCAATTTCATCTAATTTTTCAATAAAAAGTTGTGAAATGACGAATATACCATCTTATTTAAATAAAATATATATATTTTTTAATTTCTAATTCTTTAATAATTTATTTAGGATTCGTTTGAATTTTTTTATTTTTTTTTTATTTTTAAATAAATTTATTTAGGACTCGTTAGCTCTTTTAAAAAAATTAATAATTTATTAGGGACTTGCTTGCACTTTTTTTTAAAAATTGAGACTATGATTGCAATTAATTTTTTAACTTTTTATCTAAATATGGGGGTATATTCATCATTTCACAGCTTTTTATTGAGAAATTTGATAAAATTGAATAGAAATGATAGTTTGCGCAATCAAATGTATAATTAAGGGTGAAAATACCAAAAAAAAATGAAATGTATGGACTTTTTTGCAATAACGGTGAAAGATATGGATATTATGTACTATTGACCATTTTAATAATTTATTTGTGACTTCTTTGCACTTTTTATAAAAATTTGGGACTGTTGTTGCAATTAATTTTTTTCTTTTTATTTTATTTAAAAAGGGTGGTATATTTGTCATTTCATAATTTTTAATTGAGAAAATATGTAAAAATGATATTTTGCGCAGTGAAAGATGGAAATAAGGGTGAAATGTCAAAAACAGAAAGAAATTGGCGTTTTCTACAATAGCAATGAAACGCGTGGACATTATGCGCTAATTACCCAAAAACAAATCTTGAAACCCTAGAATAGTAGTGAAATGCCAAAACCCTTTTTTTTTCCCCCTATTCAAAATGTAAAAAGAAATTAAGAAAATATGTAGAAAATTAACAAACAAAACAATGTAGATGAACATGAATTAAAATAAAGAATCAATATATAAAAATATAAATAGTAGAAATTCACGTACCTTTATTGATATAGTTTGAAAGAGGGAGAAATAACCTAGAAGTTAATTGAAAGTACCACGCACGTATTAAAAGATTAAGGATTGGATTTAAATTTTAAAGTTGAGATGGGTAATTATCTAATTGGGCATTTAGTTAAGTTGGATATTGAATTTAATTGAATTGGGTCTAATATGAAGGTATCTTTTAATTGAGATGCATTTGGTCTTAATTGAGTTGAA
The DNA here is from genome assembly GCA_903798255.1 of Fraxinus quadrangulata. Classification (NCBI taxonomy): domain Eukaryota; kingdom Viridiplantae; phylum Streptophyta; class Magnoliopsida; order Lamiales; family Oleaceae; genus Fraxinus; species Fraxinus quadrangulata. The sequence goes on from CAIGRB010138181.1 coordinate 20,134, forward strand.
TAAAATTTAAATTTAAAATTGATTTTTTTTTTTATTTATTTATTTTTTTTTTTTGTAAGCGATTTGGCGATTTGAAACGGTTTGCAAAAATTAAAACTTAAACCCAACCACTTTGAAATGGTTTAGTTCGATTTAAAACTAAAACATTGACGGATCCACGTGGATCCGTCAATGTTTTAGTTTTAAATCGAACTAAACCATTTCAAANTAATTGAATTGGGTCTAATATGAAGGTATCTTTTAATTGAGATGCATTTGGTCTTAATTGAGTTGAATAAAATTTAAATTTAAAATTGATTTTTTTTTTTATTTATTTATTTTTTTTTTTTGTAAGCGATTTGGCGATTTGAAACGGTTTGCAAAAATTAAAACTTAAACCCAACCACTTTGAAATGGTTTAGTTCGATTTAAAACTAAAACATTGACGGATCCACGTGGATCCAAACCAACAGTTTCAAAAAAAAAGGTTTCGGTTCGATTTGACGGTTTTATTGTTCAGCTCTAAATTATAATCAATATTTTTGTTATACCATTTTTAACTGCATTAAAAGTTTTCAATCTTTGTCTATTATCTAACTCATTTTTAATCATTTTTAACTGCATTAAAAGTACAATTATATTTCCATCACAGACGATGGTCCTAATAACATCTTCCGTCTAAAGAGTTTATTATGAAGGCATAATAAGATTAATTTACCCATTATATTTTCATATAAGAAAAATTAACAAATATAAAAAGCGTGATTGCCTTCCTTTCGAAGCACAATAACAAAGTGTTTGAGCAGCGACTGAATATGATAATTAATTGAAAACTGAGAATACGAATGATATTAAAAAGGATGGAGATATAAGTGCGATAATAAATAAATATTGAAAACTTTTAATAAAAATAAAAAGTAATGTGACAAAAGAACAAAAGTACAATATCAATATAATCACCTATTATAAAATCATGTAAATGTATTGAGAAGTCATATCTATTCAATTCAGAAGTGTAACATCCATATTTATAAGTAAATTGTAAACCTAAATACTGAAGTACCAAATCAAAAGTCTAATAAAGAATATTAGAAATGATTTCATCCATGGAGGGTAAGAGTTATCTTGCACACCACTGACATGAGCTTATAATATTTGACAATTCAACTGCTCATTTAACAACCATATTTTATCATATCTATACATTACACTTTAATTTATCCCATATGACACTCTTTTAGCAAATTCCATTACAAGTACACTTGATGATGGAACAACGTTAGACTATAGCCCACTAGAAGACTTTCTTGTTTGGGCCTTAACAATGGGCCTGGTTAGATTTGACACCCGATTCAAGCTATCATTATCCATAATCGGGTCTAATTAGACCCGTTTCAAATTTAGCCCATACAAAATCATGTGCATTGAGCTAAGACTTTGGAAATAACTATACCTTACATGCCTTTGATCTTCGAAATGGCCGACATGACACAGCCATCCAATTTTCCATCAAGTTGATTCAAGTCTATAGAAATAGCATGATTCAATTTAGAGGTGGCAACCGAGCCAAGCGGCCCGTCGGCTTGACCGCTCAATTCGGCAAAAACAAGCCAGAGCTAGCGAGCCGGTCTACTTGGCTCGTCAATTTTTCAAACTGCTCGTCGAGCTCCGAGCTCGTGTAAAAGCGAGCCACGAGCCGACTCAGCACGTGACTCGCAAAATAAAAAAAAAATTGTAAATTCAGTGACCAAACGGTCACTGATCGTGACCAAACAGTTACTGAGTCATGAATTATTATTTTTAAAAAAATTATTTTTATTTTTTTTTTTCAATTTCATTTTTCTTATAAATACCCATCCATTCAACAAAAAAAATTTCACCAAACTTACTATCAATCTCTCATTCTCTACTCTACTCTCTACATTTCATTATCAATATCATTCTATATTCTTCTACATTTTATTTTTAATCGATTTTCTACACAACTACATAATCTACATTCACTTCTCAATTCTACTTCAATATCAATTATTCCATTACAAGTTTCTCACAAATGGATTCACGCTCATTTGTTGAAAACTTGTTCGGTGTCGAAGGCGAATTACTTGTCACGCCCCCACGGTCAATTTAGGAATGAATTCGCCAGTTTAAATAAATTACTCATTCCAGAAAATATTTAAAATTTCGACGTTCATGAAGGTAGTCATCCAATTGATTTGGATGACGTTGATATTGATGTTAGTCATCCAATTGATTTGGAGCAGGATGAAGAACATGCATTAAATATTCTCGATGCAAAAGGAAAGAGTAAGGGGAAGAAGCAAGCAAAATGTTGGGATCATTTTAAATTGGTTCAAACTGGTCATGTGATCAATAGAGTTCAAGAAACCAAAGCAACATGTAAATACTGTCAACAACGATGACATGGTAAAAAGGCATTGGAATCACCCACCTCAACCGTCACTACAAAACATGTGTTGGCAAACATGGACTTCTTCCAGTTGGTCAAACACAACTACAGTTTTGTAGTCCAAGCATCAGTGCTACTACTACGCCACTTTCTTTTTAGATGTATTCGGAGGAGAAAGCTCAAACGGGAATGGTGAAATTCGTTGCCGCGACGGAGTTGCCAATAGCAATAGCGGACAACCAANTTATCAATATCATTCTATATTCTTCTACATTTTATTTTTAATCGATTTTCTACACAACTACATAATCTACATTCACTTCTCAATTCTATTTCAATATCAATTATTCCATTACAAGTTTCTCACAAATGGATTCACGCTCATTTGTTGAAAACTTGTTCGGTGTCGAAGGCGAATTACTTGTCACGCCCCCACGGTCAATTTAGGAATGAATTCGCCAGTTTAAATAAATTACTCATTCCAGAAAATATTTAAAATTTCGACGTTCATGAAGGTAGTCATCCAATTGATTTGGATGACGTTGATATTGATGTTAGTCATCCAATTGATTTGGAGCAGGATGAAGAACATGCATTAAATATTCTCGATGCAAAAGGAAAGAGTAAGGGGAAGAAGCAAGCAAAATGTTGGGATCATTTTAAATTGGTTCAAACTGGTCATGTGATCAATAGAGTTCAAGAAACCAAAGCAACATGTAAATACTGTCAACAACGATGACATGGTAAAAAGGCATTGGAATCACCCACCTCAACCGTCACTACAAAACATGTGTTGGCAAACATGGACTTCTTCCAGTTGGTCAAACACAACTACAGTTTTGTAGTCCAAGCATCAGTGCTACTACTACGCCACTTTCTTTTTAGATGTATTCGGAGGAGAAAGCTCAAACGGGAATGGTGAAATTCGTTGCCGCGACGGAGTTGCCAATAGCAATAGCGGACAACCAATATTTCGTTTCCTACGTCAAATAATATCTTCAACCGAGGAACGTTGGGGTTAGTCAAAATACTTTTCGTTATGATATAATTGAATATTTTCTTAATTCAAAGAAACTATTGATTGCGAATTTACAAAAATATGAGAGTGTGATATCTTTAACTTCGAATTTGTGGGAATGAATTAATAAAAGAGGTTATATAGATGCAACTGCACACTATATAGACTCAATTTGGGTCTTGTATAAAAAAATTATTATTTTTAAAATTATTGAGTTTTCGTACATTGCTAACAATATATTTAATGTTATTATGAACATTATTAGAGAATATAAATGCGAGAGTAAAATTCGTTCTTCTACGTTCGACAACATTAGTGTGAATAAGCATGTTATCGATAGATTGCATAGAGTGTTTCAATCCGATTTCGGCAATTTTTTATTTCATATTTGATGTGTTTGTCATATTTTTAATTTAATAATAAAAGACGGTTTAAAACATGTTAAGGATGAAATTTAACAAATTAGAAATACACTAATATATATCACGATTGTACCTAGTAGAAAACAAGTATTTGAGAAATTTTGTACCCAACCTGGGGTTAGCACTGTAAATTCGGAGTCTATTTTTAATGCAGGGAAGAGGGTTCTCTCTGAGGTTAGGTGTCCACGAAAAGAAAATATTTTGGAAGTATTAATGTGCATAAAGGATTGTAAAGACGCTCATTATCGACTGCAAGATAAATATGTCGAAATTGTATGTATTCAAATAAGTTATATTTAATTTAACTATATTCATCAAAAAAATTATTTTAATACTTTTATAATTTTTTAAAAAAAATTATACACATAACAAGTTGTTCGTATATAATTTTTAGCTCCACTTACTCGAAATTTTAATTATTGTAGTAACTGATCCCAAACCCGGATAAAGGATGAGGGTTTATTTTTTTTTTTTTTATTTTAAAAAATAAAAATATTTTGAAAAATGTATATTTAAAAAATGTTTAGAAATACATATATAAATTTTTAGGTTGAGACGTTTAGTATAATTATATGTTAGAAAAAAAAAGCACGAGAGCTCGACTCGACTCGTCGAGTACCCATTTTGGACGAGTTCGGGGCACGAGCCGAGCTCGCCCAAAATGATAGACGAGCCACGAGCACGAGCTTAACTTATGTGCTCGGTCCATTATCACCTCTAATTCAACTTGTGTGAAACTATTTGATTTCTATTTGTGAAATTTTTATTAATTCTCAATTTTATTTATTTTTAAAGTGTTCACGTTAAGAGCAAAGGGCAGTGTGCCTTTATTGATTGTCAGATAGCAAATCAGACTACATTAACGGTTTACAATCTGGACCAAGTCGCACGGACCCCAAGAACACATTTCACTTTTTCAGATACTGTCAATTCATTCAAATTGCGCTTTTCAATACGATAAATAAAATATTACACCTCCATGGAGTACTGAAGGGTCGGGTAGGGTAAAATACCTACCACGGACTCAATTTTGCCCTTGTAAAAAGCCCTAGACAGAACCATACATACCTCACGTGACCAAAAATGGCTAGAGGCCTAGAGCTACACCTAAAACAAGCTCTACCCCATTTTGACCCAACCCTACACTATAAATTTATTGCATTAATAGGTGCACGTACGAATATTAGACGCGTGCAAACGTTTTGCACATTCAACAATACAATTCTAACAAATGCATAAATTGGATGAATTGACCATTTTAACCCTACGGGTCGGACTAGTTCAAGTGAATTGTCCACCCGTGAAAGTTTGGCCAAATGACCAACCGGTGGGGATAGCATTGTTGCAGACCACCGTGCGGCCGTCGCTGGTGGTGACTTTGAAAGAGAGGCATTGACTGTCGAGATCAGCGTTGCTTTGCCAATTTTGACCCCAATTTCGGGACATGGGTAACCAACCAGTCCTTGAACCTTTGACGGAAACTGCTTGGACATCGCCCACACCTCCAACATTGGTGATCAAGACTAGGTTGAAGTAAGAATGACCATTGATTGTGAATCTGATGCCACCCCTCCTCTGGCAGGGTACCCTACATTCATCAAAATCCATACTCAAAACCAAAACTCAATGAATAAACCGATAATACCACTTATGCTAGATAATATTACCCAAACTCAAGCAAATATTCTTAAAGTGTATATACCTTCTGTAACTAACAGGAACAATCCCAGCTTTGTATTGAGCAATTTTTTGGAAGACAGGCTGAGAGAGGTCAAAATGATGGTTAGGTGGGTTGCACCACCCGCCAGCATTATTCGCGAGTGCATAATTTGGAGGGCAAAAATTGGTGGCAGTGACCACAATTGAGCCTGGGAGGCACCACTTTTGGTCATTCGCACATTTAATCTCAAAACAAGCCCCACAACTCTGCCCATTGTTGAACAGTACTGTGCTCAACGCTGCCGTGTCGGTCCCGTACCCTTGGCTGTATAAATTTCCATAGCCACAAGCCCCGCCTGCAAGATTTCAAGTCGTCAAAAACTGTGAATCGAAGAGGATTGTATAATAAAACTAGAAAGATAAAGGGTTGTACCCATTGTTCCAGAAGCATCACCGCCTCCATAGAAAGTGGCATGAGCATCAATCCATCCCTCTTCATTGCCATGAGAAAGTGAGAACAAAGCAAGAATGAAAAACACCCTTATAATTAGTGACATTTTCTTCTGTACAAACAAAAATCAAGAAACACAATTTAGTACATTGTAACTCAACCTTATAATGTTCAAAACCTAGGAAACTAACCAAACCTTAATCTGCGTGTCTGCTAAGTTGGAGCTAGTTTTTTAATGGAAAAATGAGAGGGGGTATAGGTCACAATATATAGATGGTGTTGCACCCCTACCCTATACCCCACCCCCACCCACAACATTTACTGTTTTGGGTAGTGGTATTCAAATTTGACAAGTGCAAGTGACTTTTGTGCGTGTGGAGGGAAGGGATGAAACCACGTCCACGTGTGGAAGAACCTATCTGCATGGCATTTTGTCTCCGTGTGGCGGACTGAAAATTTGAAAATGTAGGCTGTAATCTGTATTGTCTTCTTGCATTCACAACAGAAATAGGTTGGAGTGGGGACCATACTAGTAAGTTCGCTCTTCAAGGCAAATTTTCCTTCTTGTTTCTCTATTTGAATTTGAAGATGTTATATGATTAGCTGGGTCAATAAAACAACAATCAAATAGTAAAATTGAATTGAAACTTTTGATTTAGGTCTATGTGACTAGTTGAAAATTATTTCAGTAATATGGATTAAATATTTTATTCTAGGACGCGGGAATATGCCAGAAATGCTTTGAGTGGAAAGATATGGACTTTGAAAATTTCAGGTACAATAATAAATTTATACAATTTTCTATAAGCGGCGAATATAAAAGTCATCATTATTAGAAAAAGCAGCGTATTGGATGTATGATAATGAGTAGTATGACTTGACGCATGAACTCTAGTTCATTTGCTTTTACATTATTGTAATCTCCGTCTTAGGATTGAGTGAATTTATTTAATTTTTGATGTTTTAATTGAAGATCTAAGCCTCCTAAGACTGTATCTTGTTTTTATTCGTTATTGATAAAATATACCACCGAGAGTGATTTTTATTAAAAATAATGTCTCCATGAATCCGCCAATGTAAATATATTGAGGGATAGGGGGTGTGTGGTTTATTTTTTTACTTTTTGAGAGAATGGGGTGTTCATGTTTTGGTTACCGAATTTTTTTTTTTTTTCAATGTAATCATTATAAAGTATTTTACATTGCTTTGAGACTCCTTTCATCTCATTTCTATTAATAATAATGGACATAGTACAAATTTGTAAAAGAGAAAAACTTAGGTTGGGAAGAACAATGTAAAAAAAAAAATAACACTACAATTATGTAACCTATCCCTACACCTTCTAATCATTCGTTCCTTGTTCTTCTAATTATCAAACTAAAGAACCTCATCTCAAGTGAATATACACGAATTTGATGGTTTGCCCATGAAATACCGAGGCAATGAGGTAATTAAATTGAAAAGTTTCTATTAAATTAAATAAAATCATTACCTCATAGTATATTGTAAGAGTTGAAGTGACCAATGATGTTATTTCACATAAGTGGTACTTGATTATTTTACGTGTCAACATGTGCAGGCATTCAATTTTTATTTAAACGTAGATTGGTGTTAAACACTATTATTATTAAATATAAATACTCTGAAATAATTAAATTTTAAATATGAACAAATTTCGTAAAATTCACAATTAACTATTCACTTATTATTCATGCACTCTATGCCATTCACATTTTACAAGTACTTGGAAAAATTACCAAACGGGATAGAATAATGTTATCTATGAGTTCAGTGTCATCTAGATTAATGATTATTAATATTGATAATAGATAACATTACTCAAAGTAATTTGGTTATTGGGATTTGTAACGACCAAATTATTAACTGCTGAATTCCAATGAACTATGTATTTCAGCCGTTGATTTGAACGAATTTAATACTAAATTTGACCCATTTATTACGTTGGACAAATACATCTCTGGTCTTTAAATTTCCTATGACGGGCTGCAACCGCAAACACCTCTACTGCCGAGGCTTAGGCACTAAATAATCTAGAAGTCACGTGGGCAACTCGAGATGACCGACAAGAAACGTGTTAATACAATAATCTTAAAGATGAAAATAGTACTCCAATTTCCCCTTATAAAAAATGCGTGAAATAAAGTAAATAATAATTTTTTCAATATAAAATACGTAAAATAAAGAAAACAATATTTTTTCAATATAAAAATGTATGGAATAAAGAAAAACTCAAGCGAATTTGGTTCACGAACCCAATAGAGTGCTGCTTATCTCGAGCCTCAATGCTAGTCTTGCCACGGTTTAACAATTTAATGTTTCAAACTTGATTGACGGTGAAAGTTTTCATATAATTTAGCATTTTATGTCTTGCAATGCAAACATTTACGACTTAATAATTTTTAATAAAATAAAAATCTCAATTTCCCTAGAGGACCTTATGAATAAAAAAAAATATCAATTCATTTATTTTACTAAAAACTTGTGAGCCCTAACTGTCTAAATATAACATACTCGTCGCAAATTGATCAACAAAATGAAATATGGTTCTCATATATTATATCTAATAGTCGGCTATGGGGAATACGACTACACAAAGTTCATGTACATCATTTGATTCACTTAAAAAAAAAAAAAAAAGTTATTTATTTGACATGAGAAATAAAAAAACTCTGGTGACATTACTATGTTGGTTAAATGTTATCTTTTAAAATATCTGAGTTTACAATTCCGAAAAGGCTGAAATCTCAAGTTGCGGGACAGCGCATGTAAGAACTAAGAACTTAAATAATAATCCAGAAGGTGGTCTACATGAATAGTCATATATCCAACTACACTAGTGGACGTTCCTCCACTTGATTTCTCCTCCTCTCTTTTTTTTTTAGCTTTTATTGCAAACTTCTTTAACATTTTTTATCAAATAACTACGAAAGAATAAAAATTATAGAATCAACTGATTTGATGTCCACCTAGCCACATACTATGCTAAAATGGTATTTCTAATCGACCTGCGACCGTGAGATCAGGGACGGATCTAGGAAATTTGCTTAGTGCAAGCACATTTTAATTGATGTCGATCTTTGAATTTTTTGTCATGAATTTAATAATGATAAGAATATAAAATAATATTACAATAATATTAAAAGTGACATAATTTATAAATTACACTTTCTCACAACCAAATAGAGAAATTTGTGGTTTTTTTTTTCAGCCGTAACAACAAATAATGCTGGAGTTGAAAAGACCTTTTTTTACTCCCCATTAACGATAACTGAAAACCAGCAATAGGCAACATAGTTGCGAATCTTGCTAATCCACTTATCATCGAACCCAAATTTTCCCAATACATTATAAAGAAATTCCCACGGTCATATGTCTTATCCATGTCAAGTTTTACAGCCACATTTTCTATGGCCTTTTCATCTACAAGAACTAAATATCACCCGAGTCAAAAGAGCATTATCACTAATTAATCTGCCCTTTACAAACCCACTCAGACTTGATGAGATCATTCTTAGTAATAAAATTTCAAACCTATTATTTTGGATCTTTGTAGCAATTTTATTAACATCATGTTTGAGCCCTTTTTTTCGAAAATGCATTTTGGAGTAGTGATTTGATGGAGGATATGTGGTTAAAAAATAAGAAAAAAATTTGGATTTGCGTGTAATATTATTTTGTGTAGTTGAAAATAAGAGAAAGAAAAATATATTTTGTAAAAAATGGGGATCAAACAAGGGTTAAACAGATATCAAAGACTACTTGGTCCGAATTCACCTCAACACTGAGTTTTTTTTTTTTCCTTTGGAATCATTCTTGTTAAAATTGCAGTAATTCATCAATCAAGCCATTTTCTGTGAAAAAATTCCAAAACAGCAAGCATTAGATCATTAGAAATAGCACTAAAATATTTTTTCATAAAAATAAAGTAATACATCTATCTAGGGCTAGACAAAACTTCCGAACTGAACCAGATCCAAACCGAGCGATTTATCATAAGTTAAATACTCGAACGAGTATCTGAATCGATAACTGACAGGTTTGGTTCGATTCTCAGTTCTAAACCCAGAACCGAATAAGAACCGAATTTTAATAATTTTTTTAAATTTTTTATATTAAATTAATTAATTTAGTGATTAATGATCTAACTCTCAAACCAAGTACATGCCTAGCTAGCATAGCATAACCCAATTTCTAAATTCAATTTTTTGGCCTAATTATTAATTTCATTCTTAGCTCAAGATCTACGCCTTCTTCACTTTTTATCCTTCTCTTTTCAATTTCACACTTTCATTCGGTAACCACTGAGTCACTGATCTCAAATCATTTGATAAATTAAAAGGATACATCTACATGCTCAAATCTTATTGGACAACTTGTTTTAGTATTATTATCTACTTTTTGATATTTGTATACATTGATGACTTAATTTTATTTGATAACTTGTTATTTATATGTTTTTAAATTGGAGTACATTAATTTGTAAAATGTACGAATGAACATGTCATTAGTTGTATTTTTGTAGTATTGTTGTAAATGTTAAAAAAAAATTAATTATGGTACAAAATCGAACCGAACGGAACCGAACACGAACGGTTCCATAATTATATTTGGACATGACGGTTCTATTTATTAAATACTCGAAAGTTTTGGAAAAGAACCGAACCGGACCATGTCCAGCCTACATCCATCCGAGCCAGCAACACCGTCTTTATCAATACAAAAGACAGCCTCTTTTATCTCTTCCAATGAAGGTATTTGGTTCAGCATCACATCCTCCAGCAGCTTTGAGAAGTCTACAAATGAGTTTCTTAGGAATCACAAAATTGGTACATAATTTTAAATCGAACACAAGACCTAAGAAAAGATTAATTGGTGACTCATACTGATTTTAGTTTCAAATGAAATCAAAATAACAAATAAAAAGAAAAGAGAAACAAGAAGGCTTTCAGGCTTTACCTTCTTCTGCTGACTGTTGAATCATTTATTAATGATCGAATCAACTTCTTCTTCACGGCTTCACCAGTTCACGGTTCAGTGGTAATGGTTCACACTTTCTTCTTCCGAAAAGGAATTGCTACTATGTTGCTGTTGATGGTGTCAACGGAAGGAAAGCGTCGACGTGTCAAGGGCTCAGAGAGACAAGAGTTAGAGGCTAATGAATGGTCATGCACTGCCTTCATCCATTTGTCTCGCTCTCGTCGCATATCAGCAAATGAATGGCAGAATGGGTACCCGTAAAAGATTTAGATATATTGGATTGGTCATTTGGGTTTACTCTTGGGTTGGGCGTCTGGTAGTGGTAGGCTAAAAAAATGGCTTGGGTCCAAAAGTTTGGTGCATACATGTGCCACATTGGTCCTTAATGTGCTATGTCCCCTGCATGAGATCCTTGTTGTGATTAAATCACAAAGAATGAATCACAGATAGAGAGTTTTGTTATGCCTCGCCTTCGAAACTCCAAACTAAGCTTATGTGGTAGTTTATGTAATCAAGTTGACAGATTCGACGAAGGCCTCGATTGGTCAGAGTGGTAAAGGAAGAAGTGGCGAAGTCAAAGAAAAGACTCAGAACCTCTCCGCTGAAAACATCCATTCTGAAACTCTCCACCCCGAAGACATCTATTTCGAAGCTCCCTTTAGCCGATGTCTTTGCTAGCTCTCAGAGGATCTACTGGCAATCTTTATGAATGATTGATGTAATGTTTATATTAATAAATTTCAAGTCTATCAGTCTAGGATGTAGGGTGGCTAACCCGTTATTAATGTATTAAATGAGTAGCAAACTAGTGATGTGATGCTTCAACTTGAGAGATGAGGTCACGTGGTTTTTATCCAACGATTACCACTTCGGCCGGCTCTATAAATAGAAACTCTTGTAACGTATGAATCTAATGCAATTTTTACACTTAAAAGACATTCTCGATATTCTCTAGATTATTTACTTGATTTTAGATCATCTTGCTTTGATTGAGTTGTTAATAATTGTTGACCAATATGCAATCACATTTAATCATGGACTTCTGATGGTAGTATGGACAGTGCCTCCAGAGCCAGTTCATCACTCCTCTTTGATAAGGAGAGCTTCGTCCGAGGAAGTGCTGCGTCTGAAGCAGTTGAGGTGTCATTTGACACCATCCATTTCTTGGAAGATTCCTGCTTCGGAGGCTCCACTAAAGATGGCCTCTTTTGCCCCCCTCGCTGCAGTAATAGATGCTACCAACCACTGTTCCCCTATTGAAAATTCGAATCGAAGAGGCAAATTGATAGTTGACCCTCCCTTTCTAGCAGAAGAGAATGTAAATTTTTTTTGGGAACCTCTTTCACTTTGTTCTTCCTCTAATCCTTTGTAGGGGTCGTACATCACCTTCACAGCCAGCAGCTTCCTTGCTAACATTCTTCACTTTATCCCTCACCTGCTTGGGAACAACAGACGAGGGTTTGAACCCTTTTCTTCCCAATCGTGGAGGTTGCAGCTAGGATGGAAGCCATGTCGGGGGATAGGTACTTCCTTCTTTCAAAATTTTTTACTAACGAAAGGAAAACATGATCAGTACGAATGTTACTCTACAAATAGTAAGGAAAAATTTTCAGTGTTACGTCATCAAGCCATCATCCGAACTCTAAAAAATCGGTGAGCAACATTAGTTGTTCAAACTCTCGAGAGGATAAAAGACAAAGGTAGATTTCTCTACAACATCTAACTCCACATGGGTCAAATTGAAGCGATCAATCGATCCTGTAACAGATATGAAAGTCAGAATCTAACCAATTGCAAGACAAAGACAGTTGAAAGTAGGACACTTACGAGCTTCAAAATAGGTGGTTGGAACTGTCACGTGAGGGACCTTGTTACCCTCACACATCTGTCACTACTCCCTCACCCAGAAATAGGTCTCCTTCTACAATTTGATAGAGCATGGATGGCCTATGACGAATGGGGAGTGTGCCCCTACGGATGCAGGGAGTACCAACACTTGTAGTCCCATTTTCCTATGACCCTAGGTTGGAAAATACATTGGAAGAAGTGGAGGAGAATGTCCTCATCAAGAGAGTGCTCCTTACATAGGAAGTAGGTCCCCACTAGTTGGGCCTAAACATTGGGAACGAGTTAGGTAGGTGTTAACCCATATGACCTAAGGGTAGTTCTAAAGAAAGGGTAAAGGGGCAGACGAACTCTCCCTATTTAGAAGAAACTTACTAACAGCCACGTACCTCTGCCTAAGAAAACATGTTCGCTCATCCGAAGATAGTGCTAACAACTCTATTGTTAGGGTATGCATTACTTCTCCCTAATATCTACCGAATTAGCAGTAGTTACCTTAGAAGGAATCTTAGCTGCCCCCCAACCCTTACCATAATATAGATGGCCCTTCCTCATGGTCGAGACACTTTGACCAACTTTAATGGCATGGACAAGCTTGACGTTGCTGGTTATAGTAACCCTCATCTCAGAAGGTATTGCCCTAATCTCTCTCTATCCCTCCTCCTCAAAAGATGAAGAAGATATGAAATTCAAAATGAAAGAGGATATTTGTCGAGAGATACTCATGGAATTCAAATACAACACAAGTATTGGATTTCTTAAGAATAGTCGGAAAAGATTGATGACTATAAGCAAAATTGCAAAAAGCTCAAGAGCTTTTGGAAGTTTTATTTCTTCTTTTTGCCAAAGTAAAGAATGGTTTTTCTCAAAATCGTAGCCTTTTATAGGCGAAGGTCATCAACCTCAATCGTTGTATTTAGAGCCGAACAATTCAACCGTTCATTTATGTCATTTCATATTTTACGGTTAGGATCATTACTAATTGCTTGTGCTAGTCATCATTACTAATTAAATATGGAGACGGTTGCGTGTATTGGAATGTTGAACCATTTCAGATGTCTTTTCTTAAAAATGTATAGGACAACAAATCATTTGAGCACAATAATTAATGATGAATCATTTTCCTAACTTTTCAAAAAACATACCTCTTCAGATTCAATACATTACAGCCTCAACAAATAGTAGAAGCATGCCCACTTCAACTCCAACATCAATAGCTTCGGGAATGGCCTTAGTTGCTCCAAATAATTTCTTCAGGCAAACAACCTCGGCTAAATGAATCTCAATTCACCCTTGCCAACCTTTTTCAAAAATTAAATAGATTCGAAGTACATAGCTTCGAACAACAAGAACTTTAACTCCGTCTTCAAAAGTTTAGTAAATCACAAGGCGAAGGTTTAAACATTTATATTTAGACTTGAGGGACTATTATATTGTTGTAAAACTAACCACTATAAGAAAATAACCACCCCAACAAAAATTTTGATAAGAGAAGTCCATACATCATATGACTAATCATGTAGAGACTTGGGGGACTATTGTTATGTCTCGCCACCAAAGCTCAAAACGAGGCAATAATGGTAGTCCGCGTGGAGACATAAATTAAGTTGATGAAGTCAATGAAGACCCCGAATTGTTAGACTGGCAAGGGAAAAAAGTGACGAAGTCAAAGAAAAGACCCTAATATGATATTTGTAATAATGAATGTCAAATTTTTAGGGAAAAAGGTGCCGAAGACATCCATTCCAAAGCTCCCTTTGGCCGAAACCTTCGTTGGCTCTCAGAGGATCCGCATGCAATTTTTGGGAATGATTGATATAATATTTGTAATAATGAATGTCAAATCTGTCAGTTTAGGACGTAAGGTAGCTGACACGTTGTCAATATATTAAATGCGTACAGGCTAGTGATGTGATGCTTCGACCTAAATATGAGGCTACGTGATTCTTATCTAATGGTTACCACTTCGATTAGAACTCTATAAATAGCAACTCTTGTAACATATGAATCTAATGCAATTCTTTACACTTAAAAGTCATTCTCAATATTCTCTAGCTTATTTACTTGATTTTAGATCATCTTGCTTTAATTGAGTTGTTAATAGTTGATGTTTAATATGCAACCACGTTTAATAATGCCATCGGTGTCTAAACATTTTCTTCTCGCGTGTTGGAGCATTTCCCACGTTTATATATAGTGATCCCGTCCAACCAAGTTTCCGTTCAAAACATATTGGAACTTACTTACGTGTACACGAGTGAATCGGGGCTTCTGTTGTTCACGTCATCTTCGCAAAAAGTGAGGTCAAAAAGTTTTAATACTAAAAATAAAATATAAGTATGTTTTAAAGGCAAGTGATAAGTAAATCTATTAGGGTTCATGTCAAGTCACGTGTTACCAATTAGTTAAATCAATATTTTGAAACAACTTTGGGAAAGAAAATAAAAATATGTATTACATTATACCTCGTACTTATAAATCTTGTGAATTTGAAAACGGATTTTACCTGGAAAAGGAAAGATTCATGAGCTTCACTTTTGACCAGATTGTTTGATGCCAGATTTGTATGCAAACTATTTGTGTGTGCATAGTATTTAAGATTCAGTGCTTTTTATGCTTTAAGTTTTGGTTTTTGCAGCCTTTTCGAGATTTAGTTTTGACCATTAGATTAGCATCAAATCCCTAGATCAATTCTGATGATGTGGCTATTTGTGGTTTATTGCTCTGAACTTTCTGTTACTAATATTACCAATTCAGTGCCACCCCCACCAACTGCTGGGTCTGACAGAAAATAGTAAAATAAATTAGGAATTAATGTAGTATTTTAATATTGTTTTAATTCAACAATTAATTCTGAATGAAAAGGACTTTACACGAGAAAAAGGACTATAAAATGCAATTACGAAAAGAAAACTTGCGATATAGTTGAAGGGCTTTTCCTATAAATACCACAACAAACTGGGAAATTGAGTGTGCGCATCATATCTAAGATATCTTGAGTCGAAATTGAGTGTGTGCCAAAACACTTACGTTTTGAGGGTTTTTGAATTAATATTATTTGGTCGTTGAATCACGATTAAATTGTGAATTTTTTTCTTTTCGGCTCTTTTTATCTTCTTCGTTTTTGTTCTGCTCATTCAATATGCGCTCGATGCGATTTTTCCCAAAACCATGATACTCAGGTTTCTCGATAATTGTAGAAAGTAACTATCCAAAAAATTAATCAAATTCTAATATTTTTAATGATGCAGTGACCTATGTAATGACATGAACTGTAAACACAATCCTATTAGAACTTTGATAGAATAAAATTTCCTCTTATTCACATAATACACTTCTACTTCACACTTGACCCTCTAGACCATTACGATATAGACAAGGAGACATTGGTTGACCTTAAACAACATATTTGATATGTTGAATCAGTGAATAAAAATGGGTAAGCAACTCGAGTCTAGAATAAATGAATAATTATATCCATTAAAAATTGATATCGAAATCAGCCCAACTCGCTTCGAATATTGCGAGGGGTTGGTCTGTCAATTAGATTTTTCAACCTTGTGCAACCAATAAAGATGGACTTGATTAGCTTGATTTACAAAAACAAATTATACTAATACTAGCAAGTTCTTCTTGTAAAATGGCCTTTAAATTTTTCAAGCAGTTAAATAGTGTAATTTTCCAATGCTATATCGATGACAATATCTATTCTTTAATATTGTATTAAGTATTGATAGAGTCGGCCTAGCTAAGCTTGATTAGTCTGCAATATTGGTGGGTTTGTGGGTCGTTCTAGTCCATATATTTGGAAAATGATTCCAACTAGGCTCAGTGTATAGTTTAAATCGGCGGGTTCGCCCCTCTATGAATCTAAAGGTCCGTTTGGGAGTTTCGGGCTAGCGGTTATAAACGTTTTTTAGAGTAGCGATTTTGAGCGTTTATGAGTGGATCGGTTTTAAGTGGTTTTAGTGGCGATTTTTAAAAATAGTCCAACCCATGCATTGGAGTTTATTATCCACCGGTTCTAATTTTTTTTAAAAGAATAAAATTACATATATATCCCTGATAGCGAAATTTTCAGTTTTTTGTTTCTTGTATTAATTTTTTCAATTCATAAGTGATATTTTATTTATAGGTAATTTTTTACATATAAGTAAATATTTAACTTTATTTAATTTTAAGTTAGTATTTTTTACTTAAATGTAAATTTTACAATTATAAGTTAATTATGTACTTTAAAATATTTTTCACAAAAGTAATTTTTTACGTATAAATAAATTTTATGTTTTATAAGTGAATTTTTTTCTTATTAATTGTATTTTTACTTTACAAACCGACAAATATTTTTTTCATCTTAAGATAATCGCTCAAAATTACCTTACACCGTTTTTTGGTGATTTTTAAACATCCAAAATCGATGCCCAAAAAAACTGAAGCACATATTCTTCCAACTCCTCATAAACGATGCCACTCAAAATCGGTTTAAAAAAAAAAAAAAAAAAAAACAAACCCCTCTTGGGCAACAACACAAGGCCTGAATTTTGGTATTACAAAGATCATCAAACCTTCATAACGGATCTTATAGTCTGTAATATCATTTTCTAGTGCAGATGATCCTCAGAGAGGCAACTGCAGAGCATACTTTTGATATTATTCAAAGCTTGCTCTTACTATTCTTTATAATATTATCACAGTTATCAAGACTATGGAAAAACAAATGAAAGATTTTAGAAACTCATCTATTCCGCCAATAAGATAATACTGCATGGCTGGATTATGAATATGTTTGTCCAAATCTTTGGGATTGTAAAAACAACACTTTAACTTGAAAAATTCTTCAAGTTAGCTCATGTTTGAGCCACATTATTTTTTTCATTCTCATTCTTTTATTCAATTTCAACCACACATTTTTCAATAAAATAATATTTTCCATCACATCAATAATGTTTCCTTCTTTTTCAATCATATATTTCCCATCACATAAAAAAAATGCATTATTGGAAAAAAAAAGTACACCAAACATAGGCTTAAAGTGTGAATTAATCCATTCATTTTAATAAGGGAAATTTTCATAAATGTCATTAAATTTGAAAATTCTCAAAATTTTGTCATTTTCACTTTTGGTGTTCAAAAATGTCACTTTTTGTGTGATATGTCCAAATTACCTTTAGTGACACCTTTTTATGAGCATTTAATGCTTGATTTGAATGTCATTAATGTTATGATGTGATTATTTATTTTGTATATTATAAACATTGCATATATGTATATTATATTAAGTAATATGAATATTGTTAAAAAAAGATTAAAAATTTTGAAAAGTTAACATAAACACATGTCTTCTTACTATTAACAAACTCTGACTTCTTTACCATCTTCTTCATTCCTTGATAAAAAACATATTACTATTGGATTCATCATCCATTTTGAGATGTTAGCCATTACAAATTGTTTATATTTTTATCTTATAGCTTACTATGTTTTAAATGTTAAATACAATATGATAAAATGTAATAGGTGAAATTTTTGTTTTAAATGTTAAATACAACATGATGAAATGTAATAGGTGAAATTTTTGTTTTAAATGTTAAATACAACATGATGAAATGTAATAGGTGAAATTTTTTAAACTATTATTCACTAATTTGTTTCGTTTTTGAAATATTTTTGAAGACTAAAGATACCAATATCCTTTAGAAAACGTGAAGGATTCCATATTTAATGAAACATTGAGTTATTTATTTTTGGAAAGATATTGTCAAGTTGTAGTTGATAATTGATTATCACCATTAATGTTTTGAATAATTTCTTCCAAGGTACCAAATACATGTTTTCAAGCTTCCAGGTAGTTTCTACAATTCAAATGTCGAATAGTTCATTTGAAATCGTCGGGTTAGACATGTGAACTGTCGAACTCGACATTTAGAAACTGTTAGGATAGACAATTTAATTGTCGAATTCGATACTTTAAAACTGTTGAAACTCTTGATTTCACCTTTTGCTACTACAAGGATTTAAATATTCGAAAGTTCCACTTTCATATTATTAAATGTTGAAATATTTATTATATGAAATTCTTACCGTTGCAATCCCAACATTTCAGGTACTAGTAATCATTTTAGATTCATCGTGTCGCATGGAAAAAAGTTTATTCATGTGGATGACGAATGAAAGTGGAGAGAGGACAAAACCACTTCCATTTTAGTGTCGATCCAGATACAAGTCTACCACATGATCGGGAAATGCACTCGCTGAGGTAGAGTTGGTCATAACGGACCACATGTTCGAACCTCACTGTAACACAACTGACGTAAATAGACTTTATCTCCAGAAGTGATCGAAGTTGTATGTTAAATATTCCCACCATAGCATTGTACAATCCGAAGTTATATTACTATTTTCTTTTCATTATTGTTTGCATACATTATTGGTTGTTATGTTCGCATAAAAATTACGGATCCTCATATCAAGAAAAACTGTACAACATCCCGACACTTAAATTGTCGATCGCGGCAGATGGATTCTGTCATTCTCAAAGTAACATGGTGTTCCCCAATACATTCTCAACTTGCATTATTATTTTCAACTTACATTATCATTATCATTCCATTATCGTTTACAGAGAGTAGAAGACATGATTAAGTTCACAGCCAAAATACAGATCAATAGACATAATATTGCATAACATCCCGACAGTTAATCTGTCGTTCCCGACATATTGTTTTATCGTTCTCGACAGTTGGCACGGATTACAAACTGTAACTAAACATACGATGCATAAAGGACATGTTGTTGCTAACTGTTTGGTAAAGACCGTTACCAAATTCATCATGTAGTTGTTGGCAATCAATTTTCATTAGTACCTTTGTATCTTAATTGTAGTATGGTCCTTTGGGATTTTTACATATTTCAACAAATTAAAGCACCAATAGGTAATGAACTATGACTCACAAAAATCATACATCAACCATGAATTCAATGAGGATTCCTAAAGATGTTGATTCATTCCATTACGACATTCAAACCATAAAACAGTACCACAGCTTCAACATGGATAACATAGGCAACATTTTCCCATACACAAAAGGTAAAAAATTTTCACGCATGATTATACAAGGCACTAGATCTACATTCAATATCAGTATAAAAAATTTTTGGATACTCTTACACAATTCCCAAGTGTTATATTGACAGAAATTGAAACAAGTAACGAGAAGATTATATATGAACATTTTAAGAAAATGTTCTTCCTTGCGAAGCCCCAATTGGAGATCTTCCCTTCCATGCAGTCTCCATTGCATCTTTGTAAATGGCATCTTTCTTTGACAAAGCCATGGATTGCTTCCACCTACCACCGTGTTCACAAATGTAATCAACAACACGCCTCATTTCAACAAGCTCGTGTGTCTCAATCTGCTGAACCCCTATAAAAGTGGCATGAATTAGCCCTCAGACAAAGGAACTGGAAAGCAAAGTGATGAAATGCAATACAGTTCACACAATTTATTGTAATCCTCCTCCTCCGCGTAGATAAGACACAGGTGGCCAGCCAAAAATTAAAATTCAGAAGGAAATCAGTGACTCAATCAAGCATTCTTAGTGTGAAACAAGGTATAACAACAAAGAAAAGAAGATTACATCATAATAATTTGTATATGTTAATGTGAAACACTCGAGTAAGAAAGCAAAAAATAACACATGTAATGTTCGGATTAACCAAAGTTGGACACGTGGACAGATGACTGCCAAACTGATCTGTCGAGAAGCTACCATATGTCGAGAAATACAACATTTAACTGTCTAGAACAACAGTCTACATCGACAAATGACTCAACTCATATGTCGATATTTAGTTATCTCTCGATAATAATAGAGACAAACGGTTGGGAACGACAGTAGGTCACATAACTAATCTGTCGAGAAGTATTCGTCAAACTCCTTCGAAAGCAATGAAACAATACAAAAAGTAAAAAGCGTAACATTCCCAATATATAAATTGAAAAATGTAATACATGATCAAATATTATACTAATAAAGAACATGTTCAATCAAAACGGGGGACTTAAAAAATGTAGATAATATGACATCTCTTATTTTCCATTGATTTTCAATGATAAATTCCAACAAATCAACAATTAAAGTTCGATAAAACAAATTTATAGCTTGAATGTGTGAATTCCAACACTGTTCCATTTACATATTCAACCTCACCATTTGAATCTACAATGATAAATTCCATCAAATCAACAATTAAAGTTCGATAAAACAAATTTATAGCTAGAATGTGTGAATTCCTACAATGTTCCATTTACATATTCAACCTCAACATTTGAATCTTTGAGTAATCAAAAGCTAAAAACTTCGACATGCAAAGTAATATAAATTCAAGAATAATGAAAGACGAAGTACGAACCTTAAGCTCGAATCTTGGACGGATGAATCGCTACTAATAGAGACCTCAAGTTGGATCTACAACAAAATCCAAGTATTATATATTAAACTTACTTCACACTCACAAAATCGATAAATAAACAAAAAATAAATTTCACAGCCATATCTTACTACCCATATTTTGCTTGTGTTTGTGCTTTAGCAAGGAGACATTTGACACGTCGCTCTCAAGCTCCATCTCTTTCTGTCTCGGATTGTATAGTAAGGAACCAATTTGATGCTTCCTTTTATGGAGTTTTGAAGGCTAACCCTTGGTTGAAGTGGACTTGTATGCAAGACCAAGGGTTAGATTTGGGGGTTTGAATGTGAGAGAGACAAATTGATGTGATTTTAGTTTGTAGTTTTTCATTTTTGTTTTCAAAATTTTAAAGTATTGTGGTGCATTAATTGGATGTGATATTTTTTTCATTTTTCGGTCAAACTTTTTTGTCCAATCACATCACATTTAATTAAGGATATGCAAGGTATTTAAATTATCTATATGGATAAAAAAAGTCCAAAAGTGACATTCTTGCAAATGTTATTAAAAGGTGACATTTTTGGGGGTGCAATTTCCTTTTTTTTTTTTTTTTAATAATACGACCAATATACCGTCTATTTGGCATATTGAGTGGATCGGTTGGTGCCCTGTGGACATGCTATTATTACTTTTCACCGTTGCATTGTTTTCTACCTCCTTTTATTCTGTTTTAAGAACTCAAATGGAAAACGGATCTACGGCCAACTCACTCGGCAAGATTTGGAGTCTTCCTAAGAATTGTAAAGTTTAATTCATGCAAGATAACTTAAATCTTTTTGACTTCCATGATATACGTATATGGCTTTGTTGTATGATATCGTAACAAGTAATAAAGTTGTGTGGATCAATTATCATTTTTACGAAGATTGTATTAAGCGAAGAATTGATTAATTTTAACTTTACTTGAATATTTGAATTTTAAGTTGGTACTTTTAAAATTAATACTAGTCGAGCAATAAAAATTAGCTGACTAGGAGTACTTGGGAAAGTATGATAGGATTGAAGTGTTATGATATACGATTTTGTCATAGTTAATTTAGTTGAATTTCATTTTCAAGTTGTGAAAATTCACATTCATGTAGACTGTCAAGTAAGGGATGAAAAAATACAATTTATTTAAGAAGCATGCTACTTGGCCCGAGATTAAATCCCGTGTCAAACCAGTGGCATTTGACTCGGGATTTAATCCCGGGCCAAGCAACTTTATTGTTTATTGAATCTCGTACATGAAGCATCTATGTGGCCTCGTCTTCTTCTTCTTACCTTTCTTTCCAAACCCTCGTCGTTGTCTTCTTCTTTCTTTTCAGTAGTCAAATCTTGTTAAAGCTCTAATTTCACTGAAAAAATGCGTAAGTTTGGTTGATCTGGAACAATAATTCCCTACTCACAAATACAGAAAAAAAAATTCATTTTCATTTTTGCACGAGCAAAATTCATTGACCCTTTTGAATTTGCAGAGACAAGCAAAATTGTTCTTCTAATTTCTTAGGTGCAAAACTCATTAGAAATTAGAACGTTTTCTTCTTTCGATGCTTGCTTGTGCAAGACATATTTCTTGTAATATAATTATTTGTTGTTCAAAATTTGGGCCCTTTTTGGGATGAAATGTGAATGAATAAAATTGGAAGGCAATATTGGGTGGTTTCTACTTAACCATGCACACACATAGATTAAATGGCCATACGTACGCACGGCCATGTCTGCAAAAAAAAAAAAGACGTTTTTTATTCTACCATGCGTACGCATGGTTCAAAAATTTATCGTTGGGCTGATTTGTTGATTTGAATTTTTGGTGCTTTTTTGTGGAAAGTTTCCAACTTTTCACAAGTGTTTAGAGCCTTTTCGTGGTATATTATTAGAAATCTATAAAATCTAAATATGTTTTTGTTGTGTTAATTACACCCAAAATCTCTTATACGAATTGTTGAGAATTCAAAGATCATGTATCGCTAGATACCATTTGATATGAAATCAACCACTAGATTGAGATGTTGAAATTATATGGCACAATAATGAAGTATTTGATCATAAGCAAAAGAATTAAAAAAATATGACAGATGAATTATGAGATTTTATTGCACTGCAAATAAGGAAGATGATGAAATATTATAATAATCCTAAAAGTTAGTAATCTATTTTCTCACACTATTCTCGCACCATAAAATTCTAGAGAAGTCTAATATTTATCGGCAATTATATAAGGCGACGTCCAAACCCTAATAGATGAGTTGTAATTAAATTAAAATGTCAAAAATGTGTTAAAACGCGAAAAGAGTCTAGGCCAGATAATCATGTCGCTCGAGCGATAAACTAGTGTCAGGTCCGTCGCTCAAGCGCCGGCGGACGACAAGCGAACGACCAAATCTCGGAAGAAAACCTGCAGGTGTTGCTTGAGCGGCCACCGCTAGTGAAAACGACTTTTCTTCATGGTCCACCTCTTCAACTCCAATACAAATTCCAACTCTCGATAGGGCTTCCAAATAGAATTTCAACTTGAATAAGACTACAATAACATTCCAATACCGAATTCCTCATGACGTGCACTTCAATTAGAATTTTTCGATTACATCAACAAAAAATTCAGGTCACGCCCAAATTCTAACAGTTTTAATAGCCAATGATAAGAAGATCTATTGCCGTTCATGTCAAGTTATGTGTCATCAATTAGTTAAATCAATATTTTTAAAAATACGTATTACATTATATCTTGTACTTATAAATCTCGTGAATTTGAAAACGGATTTTACCTAGAAAAGGAAAGATTTATGAGTTTCATTTTTTACCGGATTGTTTGATGCCACTTCATTACAACGACATCAATCAACTTTTTGATACAGATGGATACAAAGAAAAATCAAATTAAGAGATGTACATTTGACTAAGTTTAAAATGTTTACTTATAAGCAAACTAAAGATACATAAATGGTTTTCAAAAAAAAAAAAAAAATTACTCACTTTATTTGTAACATAAACATTTTTAATCTTAAAAAGTAAAAACAAGAAAGTATTTTATCTAAACACATTTAGAAACAAAAAATTACGTACTAATCATGCTCGTTATATTAATTCATAGCATTTACTTAAAATTAAAAATCAAAGTTAAACAGACATAAAAGTCAAAAATCTTAAAACAAAAGTTTCATTTTTCTTTTGAATGAGATTAATACAAATGGAGGAGTAAAAATTTCCCCCTTAAATGTATCGAGATAAAAATATTTTTCTTTTCTTTATATATTTATATTTGTTTGATCTAGGGATGAAAAAAACACTTGTCAAATCATAAGTGACTAGATTACCACTATTTTTTATGCTTTTACAAAAATGAACGTGCAATAATAATAAAATACGCAATACTATATTAATTATATTTTAGAACACATAATATTAATTTTTATTAATACTTAAGAATTTAGTTTTAGTAAAAAATATGTAATTGAGATGCAAAACTCGTGTTTGATGGGGTGGATACAAATATGGGAAGGGTAAGCAACTCCTAATTATCAAAAGTAACTAGTAAGATTTTTAGCCCATATTTGACACACAGTCTTTCAAAATACATTCTTTCAAACTCATTTTCAATTACACATTTTTCAATAAAATATTATTTTCCATTACATCAATAACTTTTCCTTATTTTTTAATCACATTCTTTCCTATAATATCACTATTTAAAATTCATTCTTTCCTTAAAAATATCCATCAAACACACAATATTGATGGATAATTTCTTCCATATTTGACTTTTTCCTTCCTAACTATCGATCACATTTAAGTAATTTTTTCTTACAATATTATTATTTGTATTTAAATAGTTATATAATCTATTATATTAATTAAACGTACAATTTATAATATTTGAATGAAAATGTTGACAATGTTATATAAGAACAAAATGGTAAATTGAACCTTTCTCATCAATCTCCACATTTTATTTTTATATATATTGTAATTATAATATAATTATATAAGTAACATTGATTTTAAGTGAAGCTCACAGATATAAACAAATATATTAAATATAGAGTTCATTTTTCATATTGGAGTACATTATAATATTATTTCACAAATATGAAATAATATTATAATATATTAAAAGTGACATTAATAATAGATTAATTACAATTGAACTTCATGTAGTCTCCTTTTAAATATAGAGTTCATTTTTCATATTGGAGTACTCATAATTTTATATTAATTAAATTAAGTTTAATCACTTAAAATTGAAGTTCGTCTACACATAATTATATTAAAATTATAATAAATATTATTTTGTATTGTAATTAATCTACCATTATATTAATGCGATCTTTAATATATTATATTATATAATTATGATAAAATTATATGTGTGTGCGCGCTTCGATTTTAAGTAGTGAACTTGATTTAAATAATGTAATTTAAGTAGTTAAACTTAATTTGATTAATGTAAAATTATAAGTACTTATAAAACAACGAGCATTGCACGTAAATGGATATTAAATGAAGTTAAATTATATTAAATGATACTATATTAAATATATAAGGATAGAATTAACATACAACAAAATACTTTTTTTTTATTGTGCTCAATCAAAATGCGCTTGATGCGATTTTTTCCAACACCATGATGCTCAAGTTTCTCGATAATCGTAGAAAGTAGCTGGCCAGAAAATTAATCAAATTCTAATGAAGTAAAGTGTAAATACAATCGTATTAGAATTCAGATAGAATAAAATTTCCTCTTATTCTCATAATACACTTCAACTTGACATCTGACCCTCTAGACCATTACGATATAGACAAGGAGAGATTTGTTGACCTTAAACAATGTATTTGATATGTTGAATTAGCGGTGTAAAATTGGATAAGTGATTCAAGTCCAAAATAATTCAATCCATTAAAATTGGGTTCGTCTGGTCCATATATTTGAAAATGATTCGAGCTATAGGCTCAGTATATATTTTTAAATCGGTTGGTTCACAACCTCTATGAATCTAAACTTCGAATACATGTATGTGAGGGAGTGTAAATCAATCCATTTTAACAACTCTACACGTGTTATTTATTACTATAATACCAACACCAATATACTGTCCCATTTTAGCATATTTAGTTGATCTCTTGGTGTCTTGTGGACGGGCTATTATTACTTTTCGCGATTGCGTTGTTTTCTTCCTCCTTTTGTTCTGTTTTAAGAATACAAA
Organism: Fraxinus quadrangulata; assembly: GCA_903798255.1. Lineage (NCBI taxonomy): Eukaryota > Viridiplantae > Streptophyta > Magnoliopsida > Lamiales > Oleaceae > Fraxinus > Fraxinus quadrangulata. Next base: position 46,569 of record CAIGRB010138181.1, read on the forward strand.
TGGAAAACGGATCTACGGCCAATTCACTTGGCAAGATTTGGAGTCTTCGTCGGAAACAAAATTGCAAATGGAAAAATAGTTTAGCACATGTTTGATGAGGATTAAAATCAATTTTTTGTTAAATTTTGATAAAAATTGATTAGCGTGTGATTGAAAAGTTGTGAACTTATAAAATATGTGGTTAAAATTATTTATTAATTTAAATTTAAATTTAAATTTAGATTTTAATTTCTACCAAATATATATATTAAAATGAATAAACAGGCAAACTTTCTCACCATTTAACTTTCCTTCTTTTAATATTTTATTCATGCAAAATAATTTAGATCTTTTTGGATTCCATGATATGCGTAGATGACTTTTGTTGTACGATATAGTAATAGGTAATAAAAGTGTGTGAATCAACTATTGTTTTTACGAAGATTGTATTATATGAAAAATAATGATTAATTTTAACTTTACTTGAATATTTGAATTTTAAGTTGGTTCTTTTTAAATTAATACTAGCCGAGCAATAAAAATTAACTGACTAGGAGTACTTGAGAAAGTTCGATAAGATTGAAGTGTTATGATATACGATTTTATCATAGTTAATTTAATTGAATTTCATTTTCAAGTTGTGAAAACCCACATTCTTGTAGACAGTCAAGTAAGGACGAAAAAATACAATTTGTTGAATCTCGTAGATGAAGCATCAGCGGCGTTGTCTTCATCTTTCTTTTCGGTACTCAAATCTTGTTAAAGCCCTAATTTCACTCAGAAAATTTGTAAGATTGACTGATTTGGGACAATAACTCCCTACTGACAAGTACATA
>CAIGRB010138186.1:0-25945 GCA_903798255.1 Fraxinus quadrangulata
GTTCTCAACTTGTACTCTAGCATCCAAGTATTTGAAGTGAAATTTCTACGATCATATTTACAGTAATGTGTACGATTCTTGATATCTGTACAAGTATAATGAATGATTCAAAATCACTTTATTATTGAGATACGTGTATGTATAGGTGTTCTCGTCTTGTACAGTGACTCAACGAAGATTAAGATAATATGAATTTATCTAGGGTCTATCTGAAAATGTTTAATAGTAAAAATTTTACCATTTGACAGCCATTTTCCTACCGTTGGCCACCATTTCCAACAATTTTCAGCTACTTTCTTGACCAAATCTCTCACATGTGAGCCACAGTTGACCAAAAAGGATCAAAAAATTGATTTTGAAAATCTCTTCCAGACAGACGCCTAATATAATAGTAGAGCGGAATAGGATTGTGAGCAAAATATGTCAAACTGGAAAATCAAACTATAACCATCTTTTCAATTGTCAGTATGATGCCATATGAATCTGTCAATGAAACGATTTTGAACTAAACTAAACTGTTTTAGATTTCATAATTTTAAAAAGCAAATTGAAATCAAAATGGACCGATTAGAACTAAAAATAAATAAAAAATTAAATTTCTGCAAAAAATAAAAAATAGACTAGTAAGTTACCATTTTAACCTCTAAAATAAAGTATATCTATTAAAACTTTAATAATAAAATGGGTACTTTGGTCAATGTCCATTACCAAATACAATAATTACTCGCATTTCATAACCCCATTAGCAATAAACCCGTACATCATATTAGCATAGTCGAAACCCTCTTCGTGACTTCGTCTTCAGTTTTCACGCTGCAAGCATTTGGAATTAAAAAGCTCCACAATACCAGTGATTTTCACTATCTAAAGTAGGCGACGTCAGTGTTGGTTGTTTTATTGTGACATTTTTTGGTATTTAAATTTTTAGTTTGATATGTACATTATTAAAAAAAATTTTATCACCAATATTTTAAGGTCCGTTTGATAGGCAAATGTGGAAAAGAATTCAAATTCCATGTTAGTTGGAAAATAAAAATCCATGAAAGCCTTATGAATTCGTTTTCTATGAAAATAAAGAAAATACTGTTTAAAGTGGTTGTACCTTGAAATTCGATTTTCATTTTCACGTTATAATCAAATGATCAATGTAGAATTCATTTTTCTCGGATGTGACATTTTTCATGAAAAATATGACAATTAAACAGGGCCTTATAATTAATGAACTAGTGATGATAAAGTGAACAGAAAAATATACCATCAAATTGCATATTAAAACCAGACCAAACCCTTGAGTTTATATTGGGAAAATCTCAAATGCTTTTAAAGGCTTTAATTTGAAAAAATGTCGGAAATCAGCCAAGCGGGACCGCTCACAGCATAAAGCAAAAACATGATAGACTCATAGAGGCCGACACAAGGGAAAAAACCTATCCAAAAATATGATAAATACAATCGAAATTTGATGACAAATGACCTTGTTTGGTAAAAATTAAAATTAAAATTAAAATTTTAATTAAAGTCAAAATTAACAATTTATTTTAACCATATATTTTATAGGATTCATAACTTTTCTACCACGCATTTTATCAACTTTTGCTCCCATTTTGACCTCAATTATTTGAAATTTTAATGGTTGGAACTCCATCTCCGCCTCCATAGACGACTACAGGTCTGGAGGTTGTTGTTGGTAGTATTGCAATTGACGGTGGTCCGATGACTGCTCAGCTCCACAAATTTGGATGATATTTTTCTGCATACGGATAAGAAACTGCTTTTTGTAGGCAGGTTGTGTAGGTAGAGCTCATGATTCAAGGCGATCGTCCGATAGTTACAGATATGACGGCCAATGGTGGTGGTCATTTTTGTTGGTGGTTGTAGTGGTGCTACTTTGTGCGACCACTACGCTGCCTTGCAGTTGCAGCGTCGCACTCGTGGTTGAGATCTGCTATGTGTCGTGGTCGGGACCTGCAGTTCCGAGATCTGATGTGAAATTTTGGGTGTGTTTTCAGTTGGTGGATGGGGCTGTGGTGGTTGTTGTGTTTGGGGTGACGATGACGGTGACTTTGTTGGATCAAACAATGGCGGATGTTATGTTGGATGTGATAGTGGCTGTGGTTTTTTTGGTGACGGGTGTGGTCGATCTTAGTGATGATGGTGTTGGTGGTGGTGTTGAGATGTTGGTAGCGACAGGTTGAGGTGGTGGTGGTGGTGGTGGTTCGGTGCAACGGCGTAGTGGTGTTTTCCGCGATGTGTTGATTTGTTTGAGGTGGTGGTGTTGCAATCGTGAGGTGGTGGTGGTTCTAGGGGCGACGGTGACAATGGTGCTGCTGGGAAGGAGTGGGGAGGTAGTGGTCACAAGCGTTGGTTGTGATCACAAATTATTTGGTTGATTGTGATCATTAAATTGGTTAATCTGTTACCAATAAATTGGTCCTAGTGAAAAAAGATAAATTTTGACCAAAAAATAATATGTGATCTAAATAATTGTTAATTTGTGACCGTAATTTGATAATTTGTGACTGTATAATAAGTTGTGACTTATAATATTTGTGATTTGTGACCGATAAATAAATTGTGATTTTTAAATTTTTAATTTGTAATTGATGAACAAACTGTGACCTATAAAATTTTTGAATTGTGACCGTAAAATAATTTATGACATATAAAAATTAATTTGTGATCGAAAAATAATATGTGAGTAATTAAATGGTTAATTTGTAACCAAATTTTATAGATATGTGGCCTTAATATATTTAATTAATTAAATCATAAATAAATTTTAATAAAAACCTAATTTTTGAAATTTAAAATCTGTGTTCTCAATTTTGAAATGGGTGATATTTAATCGGTTATTTATGATTTTTTTTCTCCCACTCTTTTAAAAGTGAAGAATATTAACAATATTCCTAATAATTTACGAAACGTTCAATTTAATTGGACGCCACAATCGTGCACCTTCGTGGCAATCCACGGTCCTTTCTTAATTGTCTTGTGCTTCTTAAACTACATTAACTGCCACATCTATAGTCTTCTGCTATTTCTTCGAACTCTTCTTCGGCTTGTTATGGCCTCAAGAAAATAAGAGGGAAAAAATGATGGCCAAGTTCACCATAAACCCAGACACCAATATCTGTTATTATCCAGCTTATTATACACGAAAAGCTTCAATCTTAAGAACTTCTATCAGATCCCAATACTTGATTGCGTTACCCATTAATCCAAGCTTGAAAAAGTTCAGGGTTTCTTGCAGCATAAAAGAGAAAGAGACAGCAAATGCTGAAGAAAAACGTAGAATACTTAAAGGGCTTAAAGTGAATGATGAATTGGAGGAGAAGGTTGGTTTACTGGAGGCTGAAATTGGGGGAAAGAAAGTGGGGTTTGTTTGGAATCCGCCATGGAAGAATCTTCCTCAAAGATATAAGCTCATTGGAACTACATCTCTGGCCTTCATTATTTGCAATATGGATAAGGTAAATTTATTGCCTTCAGTATTTAGAAACTTTTTACTCTTAAAACTTCTTATTGCTTTGTTTGATATATTCTTGTGAAGTTGAATCATGGATTTGTTTTTATACTGAAAATCTAAGGCAATTTTTTAACAATTGGGGTTGCAAGTTCCTTGCCTATTGAGGGTGTGTTTGGTAAGACAAAAGATGAAGGGAAAGGAAAATATGGTGGCAAAGTGAAATAATTAATTGGAATAATAGAATTCCTATTTTTCTTCAGAAAGAAAGAAAAGTTCTTGCTTGGTAATCCCTTAGGGTGCTTATGTTGGATCAACTGTAATGCGTAACAGGAATAACAAGAACTGTTTTCATAAGAAAAGTTTCGAGCAAGTGATGAGCCTTGTAAAATATTGTTCGGTAGGTAGCTGTAATTAATGTCAAACAAAGACTGACATTCTTTCAATCAATAGGTGAATCTGAGTGTTGCTATAATTCCGATGTCTCACGAGTTTGGGTGGAATTCAACAATGGCTGGACTGGTGCAATCGTCTTTCTTTTGGGGGTATGCACTAAGCCAGTTGCCCGGTGGCTGGCTTGCAAAAATATTCGGAGGGAGGTTAGTTGCCTAGCTATATGATATTTTTTAATAGGTCAACGTAATTCTGGATTTTTTTTATTTAAATAGAAATAAAATCTTGCTGAAGTTCAAATATTAATTGGTGCAACCACGAAGCTATATTCTATGATCAAAGCATAAAAGGTAAAACCCTACTCTAATTGGAAGAGAAGTTATAGAAACTCAACGGTTATCTTCGACGCTTTGATAATTTTGACATTTTTTTCAATCAAAATAGATATTATTCAGAAGGAGGGGAGTGACGTTAATTTTCCTCCGTCTCAAGTAGCTTTATGAAATCAACATTTTACCAATAATATGGATTTTCATTTTTTTTAATAATAAAATCCAACTATGTCTCAGAAGAAGTTTTTAGGCTTCTACCCAAGCATATGTTGGGGGTTAACTCTATACCTGTAACCAGGAAAATTGCAAAAAGGGGGTATAAGGCCCTACCTCTTGATGAGTTACATCATGAGGAGAGAGAAATATCAATGCAAAATTTAAATATGGAAGCACTACTTCCATTACAATGTCAGGAATAAACTTTATGGTATTGCAGCTGATAAGTAAAAACTCACATTGGCTTATAATGTACACAAGGGACTCACATTGGCTTATAATGTACTCAAGGGTTCTTTTTCCAATCATTCGGTTTTTTTTTTTTTCCAATCATTCTCTCTGCTATGCAGTGGAAAGCTGCTTAAAATTGAAAACACAACTATATCATTTTCTTTGATCCAACAAAGTAGGAAATCATAAATAAAACTCGTTATGATCCTCTTCATTGCTTTATTTGTTTTTGGATGGAGTATGTGTTTTCTCCTAGATTTGGTTTTTCTTAATCAAGCTTGTTTCTAATCAATTTCTGTTATCCCTCTCAGAAAAGTTCTTGAGGCTGGGGTCCTGATCTGGTCACTGGCCACAGCACTGGTTCCTATTCTCGCTGGCTTTATGCCCGGACTTATTTTGTCCAGGATATTGGTAATTCCATAGAATCTGAGACTTCGCTTGGCATCAAGTTCTAAGTGATCACGTGTGTCTATTTATGCATGAAAATATTGAAGAAATGCTTATGTCTTAGGTTATCATTTTAGCATCCTTCATCTCGAATTAATATAATGGTGAAGAATCTTCATCATTATTCTTCTAATTAACTCATTTAAGATATATTAATTTTGCTACTTCAGGTTGGAATAGGAGAAGGTGTTTCACCTTCAGCTGCAACTGATCTGATTGCCAGGTACGCTGTTTGGATGAATTGTTTCATATTGTTTATACGACTCCATAGATACTCTGCCACCTGGTTGCCTTCCCCTCAGTTAAAAGGAAAAAAAATCATAAGAAATAAGAAGGAAAGAGAAATGATTTAAGGAAAAAGGTTTAGATAATCTTCGTCCTGTGTGTAATATATACTCATTTATTCATTGTTATTATATTTAATTTTCCCGTGGTTTGTAAAATTCCTGCCTTCTTCAAAAGATTGGTAATGCTGTGTATTTTTATTCACTTATGTTGTATATGGTGTTATTCTGGCTGTGTACAGGACCATACCAGTTGAAGAGCGGTCACGAGCAGTTTCATTTGTTTTTGGTGGCTTGAGTGTTGGAAGTGTCTTAGGGTAATAATCATGGAACACAATATCATTTACTTGTCCCTAATTATGCATCATATTATTGTATTCTACATGAGTCTTTGTACTGCAAGAATTCCTTGTTCAACCATGCCAATCAAATTTTAATTCAGATATTGATGCCTATTGAGTTTTGTGCTAGCAACTAGAGTACAAAAATTTCAAGTGCACTTCTTTTCTATAAGCTCCAACACCATTCAAGATTTGTATGTTGAAAAGCCGAGCCATGTCTTACTTCACTTAGTTATGTGTCAAATTTATAGACAAAATATGATCAACGTTTTCTCACTAATTACATTTAAATTTATGAACCTGCAGGCTTCTTTTGGCTCCTCCACTAATACAAAGTTATGGATGGGAGTCTGTATTCTACATTTTTGGCTTCCTAGGTATTACCTGGTAAGGTGCTTAACATATATAGTGAAAGAGAAGAAATATGGAATTTCTATTACATCGTTATATTTTCTATAACAGCCTGTACAATGACCTATATTTGTAGACAATAAAATTGTCTAATTTAGGAACTAACATATCCCATATTTTGTTGGATTATGATTACGGGAATTACCTCATATTTGTGTTAGAATCAAACAGCCGGGTCCAAAATATTATGACACGTTAAGGTGTAATGGACAACACTTGACAGTGTTTAGACAAGAAAAATAAGCTATATTGATATTGGGGTTGAGGAAATATCTTAAAGTATATCTATCATTTTAGAATTTATCCCTTATTATCTCTAATTTTATATTATAAAGAAATCCAGAGATAATTGAGTTTATTAACTGAAGTTCAAGATTAAGGTGATTCAGAGAATTTTTTTTTTTTTTTTTGCTTTTATAATAATTAAACTATCTTGCAGGTTTCTGGGATTTCAGTTTGTTAAAGAAGATCAGCATCTATTTAATGGCGAACTATCATGTAAGCTAGTCTCTTCGCATTATTCAGCTGATTGTTTCAAATTTTTTGAATTACCATTTTCAGTTTGGATAGGGAAGAAAAATTTGTAGTTAGATCCTTCTCTCACTCGCATAAATAGTGTAATCTATCTCCTACAGGGCCTAAATTTAACTCTTGGAATAACTCATGGAATTCTTCTTTGGAGGAGTTGGGGAACTCATTGACGGTATATTATGATATTTGCCTCGAATATAAATTTTTAAGCTGCATGGACCAAATCAACCACATAACTGAGAAATTTTTCCTTTACTTCTAGCATATTAATAAGAGTTCTCTCATGTACGACTACATATATCTGCTACAGCTGTTTGCATAAAGAAAAAGACATGATAATAATTCTCTTGCTATTAAAAGGGAAAATTAAAATTAAAAAGACCAAGCATCCGATGGAGTTCCCCTTTCTTTATCCAACTATATTTGTGAAATTACAGGATGTCCCTTGGAAGGCTTTTTTCAAAAGTAAAGCTGTATGGGCAATGATATATGTTCATTTCTGTGGAAGTTGGGGTCATTATACTTGTTTATCGTGGCTTCCTACATATTTCAGGTATCTTTTTTAGCAAGTGAATTGAATCTGAACCTTTGGGTTTGTCATTTTGAGTGATAGTTTCATTATAATTCCAAGATTTGAGACATTGGATTATGAGTTCTCATTTTTACTGTGTGGTTATAAAATGGAACTTCAAATTTCCAGTTCCTGAGGCACTTAATACATATTGTATACTAACATCAACAATTTTTTAGGTAAAGATGGCTAGTCTATCTCGAAAACTAAAGCTGGTGAACGTTCAACTTATTCAAATTAAACATGGCGAAAATAAAGGGGAAATAAGCTGATATCTTTTTTTAAGAGTTGTATTAGCTGTCAATTATTGAAGCCTTAAATAATAGATCTTCATTCTTTTCTATCTACGGCTACTTCTGTTTGTGTGTTTAAGCTAATGAGTGGACTATGATATACTGTAATCTTCGTTACCAGCTAATTTTTAGTGTTGGTTAACGAAGTATCACTTGCTAAGCATGCACATGGGACTTCTTGGTCCAACTTTTTCCATACTGGATCTTGTAACACTGAAAAATGGTAACTTTTCAAACTAGAATAAGTCCCCCACTAGCCTCTCCATTCATTACCAATTGTCCTGAGAGTAGTACTTTATCATGATATTAGAATTTTGGTTATGAAAAGCCATCTAAGTTTCTTCCATACTGATTTCATTGATTATTGATATTTTTCCATGTTTGTGCCATTGCTTCACCTTGTCCTTATTGTGTTAAGGTTGCACCTTCTTGTTCCTTAATTGTTCCATATTTGACCCACCTTTTAATCATCTTTCAGTGCGTAAGTTGGGCTTGCACGTGTTGGGTGTGGAGCCTAATCACACTATTTCCTTTTTTTGTTGATCGTGGTTCGGATGGAGGTAGGGGACGGGAGCCAACGAGGCAAAATTTTTCAGTGTTATATGGGTACTTATGAATGTTCCTACATGTATTAAGTCACCTAAATAGTTCTTCCTATACTAGGTATTAGGGTAAGACTCTTTCAATGGTTAATGATGGCAACAGTGGTGTGGAGGAAGTGGGAACGGGGTGAGGATTAAAATATCTCAATTTACAGCACCTTTTAATTATTAATTTATTTTTTAATACTATTTTTTATTTTTAAATACAATGTAAATTGAAAAAACAAAACAAAAAATAAAAAATTGGGGTGGATTTGTGGAATTTGAGGCAAAGACCCTATTCCTTGTTCCCGTCCCATTTACCATCCAGACAGAGGTTTTACGTCTTCTATGATGCACCAACATGGACATGTATGTCCAACTCGATAAATGTCGGACACATCAACATGGGATTTTTCAAAATAATTCTGACACGACTGTCGTCAATATGTTGATTAAACTCTTTAAAATCATTTATTTATATGTTATAAATTCAGTTTTATAGTTATTGATTTTTTTTGATAAAATCTTTAAATATGAGTACTTATTTGTTATTTAGTAATAATTTTGAGTTAAAAATATATAATATTTTTGATATAGAAATAAAAATGATAATGATAGAGTGTTTGAAGAGTGTCGTTATTCAACACATGTCCAACACAAACATACCACCCTAGTTGAAGTGTACTTGCTACATAGACCATCCTGTTTGGGAGAGAGCAATACGGGGCATGGAATTTGCAATCCCTATTCGTGGTGCATTGAGAACATTACAGAGACTGTGAGTTTACATACATTGCAATTTTCCTTTGTCATAGTGAAATTGTAAAGTAGATGTAGCTCTCTCGTTGAAGAATCCACCACTCTAAATTTTGTGTTATTGCTTTCTATTTTCTCTGTTTCGTGTTATTATTGCTCGGTGATGCATGATTAGCAATTAATCCATAATAGCGTGTACATAGAAGAATCGAAGATCGTTTCTCTGAAATTAAACAGCTTTCCAAACTAGTATATGAATATGAGAAGTCTCTCCACTTCTTACCATATGATTTGAGATGGATGATGGAACATTCCTTACTATTCTTTCTTTCCAGTTCATAGTCAATAGTGTTAAGCATCTGGATAGTAACTTGTTTGGTTCTCACGTAATTTTTTATCAAACAAATTATAATTTCTAGCTACATCTCTTGCAGTGAAGAACTGAACCTCAATCTGACTGAAGCTGCATGGGTAAGTCTACAGTAAACTTGTTTAGTAAATTGTGTACTACTTCCCTTTAAATTAATGTGTAGAGCAACTAATGATGACCCATGAAATGTTTGCCCCAAATTTTATTGAATTATACCATTATGAGAGAAATCTTTTCATTGATCCTATAATCACACTGAAATGGTATTCTAGTCTCAATGCCACTTTAATTTATGTTACTTGCATGTGACTATATAGTCTCCTCTGTGCTATTATAGCTTGCAAACTGAGAAGGTAGCTGTTCTGTTTCTCCTTCATAAAAAAATTGTATTTTTCTATTAAATCTTCTAAATACATTACAAGTGGAATCAATTTTGACATTTTTAAACTACGAAGCAGTCGTATTATTGCTGGTATTGTTGTTCTCTAAGAAAAAAGTTTCTTTTTATGTTGTGATTGTGATTCTCAAATCTCAAAGCATGATGCACTTTTACCCAGTTGTTAATTAGGTTTCAGTCAGATTCAACAGGTTATGGGACCTAGCTATGACATCATCATACAAGCTATATGAGGTGCACCAAATCCAAATCAAGTTATGATCTCAAAAAGTAACTGGGCTTTGAGGCAAATAGTTTAGCTAAAAGAAAAAAAGCCTCTAGAAGATTCTAACATAGAAGATACATGAAGTTGAGCTCCCTCAGAAATGTTTGTGAAAATTAGATACTCGGAGATTTGTGTTAGGTAATGCCAAGGGAATAAATGAACAGTCAACACTACTTTACCTCCCAGGTTAAAAGAAACAGTAGAATAAAGCAGCACATGCTTCATAATTTGGTTGATATATGCACGTCTATTGTTGTAAAAAAGGGGCATAAGCAATATAGTGATGAACATAATCTGCCTGTACAGCATCCAAAAGTACAATGTATCGCTTGTGGGCTTGCACATAAAGAATTGAAGGCTTACAATGCATTTTCTTAGGGATGTGTGAGGATAATATTAAAATCTTATTTGTAATTTCAGGTCTCTGTTCTTCCTCCACTAGCTTCGGTTTTCGTTACAACCATTGCATCACAATTTGCAGACAACTTAATTTCCAAAGGGGTTGATACCACCATAGTAAGTTGAAAAGAGATGCTCATTAATATATTATTATTAGTAGTAGCACTATTATTATTGTTATTTTGGTTTTATATCGGCTGATCTGACATTGATATGAAGCCTCCCTCTTCTTCAACATATTATTTCTAGGAGCATGTTAGATTCTTTCCATATATGAACCTTTTGCATTAGTTATATTCTTCTTTGACTTTGCATATTGGTTTTGTAGTGTCATTTTTTTTTTTTACTCCATGCTTGATCTGTAGAGACTTGGACCTAAAAGAAATACACTTAGTTAATTATTTGAAGCATTTACCTCTAACGAGATTTGGTTTTATTTTTTTTCCTATGTGTTGTATGTGGAAATGCACAACCTAAACTACAAGGGCGGGGTTTAATAGGTTAAGCGAATAATCTGTATGACTGAGAGCAGTTAATAACATGAAATAGGATAAACGAAAGCAAGAAAACAAACAATTTAAAGTGGTTAACTCTCAATGTAAGACCATGTTCACTTGGTTCCACTATAGAGTTGCACTACAATTTATTTGTGAACTCACGTCTCTGTGTTTTCTTTATACCACGACATACAGAAATGAGGCTTGTTATACCTTTCATATAAAAGGAAATCTTAGGGCAACCTAATACACGTGTCATTTCCCAAAGCATCCCTACAACACTTACAAAATTTTGCTGAGGAGAGAAGTATACAGTATATTAGGTGCTATAAATTAAACAATGGGAGCAAGACCATGAACAAATGGGCTTGAACATGTCAATGAGATGAGATCAACAGAGATTACGATGGGGTGGGAGTAGAAGCGAGAGAGAGTGGGGTGATGTCAGCGGATGGGGCTGCGATCTTCCTAGCGACGGGAGCTAGATTGGAGGAGATCGGAGAAGGCGATGTCAATTTGGGCTATGGATAAATCGTATGAGTTGGGTTCCTGGAAGCGTGTATAGGCTAATGAGGTATTAGGGTATAAGGAAATATGAGTGAAGTTATTTGGGTTGAAGTAATTGGGCATCTGTTTATTAGTGAAGTTAGGCCTGTTTGTGTTCAGTGTCCGTGAATTAGACATATGGGTGTGTAATGGGTTAGTGGTGGATTTGGGCCGGTCTGGTGAGCGTAATAAAAGTGGCAAGGCCAGAATTGTGGCCGCTGAATAAGTTGTAAAGTAGTCTAACAGTATAAGGGTTTAGTTTAGGTCATTTTTGTTGGTGGGTTGGGATAAATTTAGCTGGGATAATTATTGATTGTGAGCAATTGGGCTGTAAATTGTGGTCTCTTTGTGGGCTGATCTTCTGTGGGCTAATTTTTTGTAGACTTTGGAGTGTGGTTTGATTTGCTTACTATAAGGAACTATGTCGGTGGAAGGTTTTTGTTTTAAATTCATGGGAAAGAATTATCTCATAATGGAATTTCAGTTCCAGATGTTTTGAAAAGGGAATGAGCTTTGGGGTCATACTGATGGGTCATCTAAAGCGCCTGAAGATGTTATGGATCTTAGTGCATGGGAGACAAATTAATGCTTCCAGAGATCACGGAGATTGACAAAGATTACGACTTAATATATATTGCCTGTTAAATAGAATTATGTATATAATTGTATTATTACTTACAATATTTAGATTGATACTTATTCCAATATAATGAAAGGAATCCCTTGTGGGAAAAAACATTCCGTTAAAAGTTTGTGAGAACAGGTAGGCTTGACCTCATGCTCTCAGACACAACTTCTAGGTACCTGCAACAAAGACAACGGGGGTGGCTGCACTGCCCTCCGATGCTCGTGCCACCATGGGGAGAGAGTTTTATGGTGTTTGAGGAATTAGTCCTACTTGGTGTAGAACTCCCCTTGATGAATCTGAATCAATTTGGATGTAATCTAATAGAGAGCCACTCCTAGTAGAATCAGGAGTGCCGTTGTAGTAAGTAGATGAGTCATAGTTGCAATGTCCCACGGTTGATAAGTTGTAGGAATATGGCCTTGAAGTGGTATAGTTGTACACTTGTACTAGGGATTCTGCCATCCGGGTGATCAGTCCTGTGGGAGTGGATGTGGTCTATATGGTCACCGAGGCCCTAGGTGCTTGTCTTCAGGTGGAAAGCGCGTAGTAATGTGGGTATTTTGTTAAGTTGAGCTGGGTCTGTCAGATTTATACCTCATCGCTAAGTATGTGATGTGGCACTCTCGGATAAGTTCTTCGATTGTTTGGTTCTTTCCGACCAAGTTTGCAGTTTCATTTATTATGATTTTCTCATGTTGATTTTCATGGTCATCGTTTGAAGAAAAATTTACACTTGTCTTTGATTACTGAATTATCATTTATAGTCAGTAGTGTGTTTGCATGGGAAAAAAGAGATTTGAGTGTGCAAATTAATGATGTTCATTTTGCTGAATGAAATATGTAATAACTTTCTTTCCCTTTATGTTTTGAAATTGAAAAATGAAATCAATTTACAAAACAGAATTTAAAAATTAAAGAATCAAATCAGTTTACAATTTGCCTGGACCTTTAGAATCGGTGCCTCTTGTTGTAACAGGTGAGGAAAATTTGCCAAACAATTGCATTTTTGTCTCCTGCAACTTGCATGATTCTTACCTCTTTGGACTTGGGACTAGATCCATGGGAAGTGGTAGCAATTCTCACAGGCGGTTTAGCACTCTCAAGTTTTGCCTTATCAGGTACTGAATAGAATAGCATTTCCTGCTTACATTGAATGAAATTATTCAGGTTACAATTTTAATCTATCTGCTCTAGTGTTAATCTAAGAATTCTTGGCTGCAGGACTATATTGTACGCATCAAGACATTTCACCTGAATACGCGAGCATTCTTTTGGTATGCAAGAGAACTAAGTAGTTACTGTGTTTTCTATGACTACCAGATAGAACTTCTTTTCATATTCATTTTCAATTGAAAGTGAGGTGATAAATTTGATCTGTTCGTCCAGGGCATTACAAACACCACTGGAGCTATACCTGGAATTGTGGGTGTTGCTCTCACTGGCTACCTTCTCGACTCAACTCATTCATGGGGTGTAAGTTACCATTCTTTACTCCACATTCAAGATCCTATATTAATAGTAAGCAACCTCAGTGTTTACTCAATTATTTTTATGTCATGTAGATGTCACTGTTTGCACCATCGATCTTCTTCTATCTTACTGGTACTATCGTATGGTTGGCACTTGCAAGCAGTAAGCCACAAACCTTCTCGAATAGCGATTGAGTATCGACCTCTGAATCAACAGAATCTGTTCAGAAGTATTAATGACCTGAACAACAATTTTGAGGAATAGCTTGCCTTGTAGCTACGTAGGACTTTTTGTCCCCCTTTATTCTGTCTGTGTATATAAAATCATAGGCTTTTGGCATTTTACATAATCTATTCTTGTAAATTACACCATATATGATTCTTGTAATTTTATATTGCTTCTGCAATATCATATATGGTTCAGAACTCGAATAATCAAGAATTCTGTAAAAAAGTCAGGAGTAGTTGAAATTTGAATTTTTTAAAACAAATTTGGGGTGTTTTGTCATTTGTATGAACTATAAAGTCTACTGGTCTTATAAGCCGATTTTCATGGCGAGTTCCTAATAATGGTATCAAAGTATACACTCCATGGAGGGCCAGAGTTCATAATAATGGTATCAAAGTAGGCACTCCATGGAGGGCCATGGTTGCTGACGTAACTGATTGGATAGGATTACATTCAGTAAATGACACTCTTTACTGTAGTTAGTTTTATAAAATAGGCTACTATAAACTATGATGCACGGACACTTATGTTCGACACTACATGTGCAGGATACGTCGACACGATTTTTCATTAAAATTCCGACACGACATGTTACGACAAGTTGATTAAATTCTTTAAAATTATCTATTTATATAATACTAGTCAGAAGCACGTGCAAGACACGTGCCATGATGTAGTTGAGTATGCAATAGCGTAGATATTAAAAAAAAATTTTATATTGCTTCTGCAATATCGTATATGGTTCAGAACTCGAATAATCAAGAATTCTGTAAAAAAGTCAGGAGTAGTTGAAATTTGAATTTTTTAAAACAAATTTGGAGTGTTTTGTCATTTGTATGAACTATGAAGTCTACTAGTCTTATAAGCCGATTTTCATGGTGAGTTCCTAATAATGGTATCAAACATTAGTTACATAAAGTTTTCTTATAAGTTGCTAAATGCTTCGAGACAATATTATATGTGGAGATAAAAAAATAAAGTTCGTAAAAAGGATATCGAAATGAGGTTGAAATTGAAAAGATACCTAAACAATCACGACTTTACGTTTCACAATTAATGTAAAATTATTTTGATATTTAAAATTTATCGATCATATATTTATTATGGCCGCGCTTCAAATTTCAATATTTAAAATTTATCGATCATATATTTATCATGGTCGCACTTCAACATTTCCAACAAATTTTAAATCGCTTAAAAGAATATCTGTAACTTAAAATACTGAATCATGAAAAAAAAGTTAGCCGAGTCGAGTCATTTGGCTCGACTATAAACAAAACTAAAAAAAGAAAGCCCAGCCGAGCCAAATAAAAATAAAAAAACAACAACAACAACAACTTAGCCGAGCCTAGCCATAAAGCCATTTGGCTCGGCTCACGGCTTATGAATAGTAGCACCCCAACTCACTTTTTTATTTATTTAGTATAAATTTAGTTTTATATTTATTACTAATTTTTCTTGTTAAAATCTTTTAGATATGAGTACATATTTGTTATTTACTAATAACTCGGAGTTAAAAATATATATTTCTAATAAAGAAAAAAAAGAAAAAGTAACTTTTCTTTCTATTTAAGCTTAACCAAACATCTTAAGATTTGATTTCTCATCCCAAGTGTTTCCTCCATCTTTTCAGATCTGAAATTCCGTGCAATTCCAACAGGTTGTGGCCTGTGGGTTAATTTTGCCGTAGAAAGAGGCTAATGACAAATTGATATGTTTGTTATGAAATATTAGATTGTTTTTATTAATTATGTTCAAATTGTTTTTCTTCTTAATCACATTCATGTAACATGTCAAATGTATTATTAATAGATAACAAATTAAACTTTTATTGGCTTGTATTCTCCAAAAAGATCAAAAGATATTCATGGATTTTGCAGCAATCTGCATCAAAACTGCAAAATGATACTTTCTTATTAATCCAAATGCTTTAAAAAAAAAAAAATTCACAATTTTATTTATATAGTATTGTGAATTTTTATGCCAAAACACTCAAATTTTTTTTTAAAAAATTAAAAAAAATCGTTCATTCAACTGTGTGCTGGTGGCGCTGGGACCGTAATGCAGTTATTCAGAGCGACGGGCAATGGAACCTGAGATAAAGGAAACCCTACTGGCAAGCAATTTTTAGTTACGTGATCGACAACTTGACAGCAAGAAGTACTAAGGGGAAGTCCGAACACTAATTTCAAAATATCCCCTACGCAATCTTCAAGACCTTTTAGAGCTTCCAAGCACGGCAAAAACTCATCAACTAGCGCTGGCTGTGATACTTCATAGGCAACATGTGAGACTTTTGAAATTGATTCCGCCATGGAGGATATCGCGATGCATGCCAACATGAACAATGCAAAAGCTCTTTTCACCGCTGATGATTTATATGCCATAGTATGAATATATTTGTGAACTTTTTAAAAGGTCTACTAGAAGAATTATGGTGAAGTGGATTTGTGGGGAGATACTTCTAAACTTTGGATATTTATATTCGAGAGCATATTAATTAATTAAACGAGTTATTTGTTTAACATAAAGTGCGTTTCACTTCTACTTTATTTTGCTAGTATATGGCTACTATGATATGATCATTTATTAGCAGTATTTACATTCTTTATTGTTTATAGTTGAAAATTTTATTATGAATTGTCGTTTCAAACTATTATGAATGACATTGTAACTACTTGTAGATGTTTATCCTTTAAAAAACTAAAGTATATTTGGGAGTTGTTTATAATAGATTGAAATTATAGAGTAAACTATATAAACCTTCCTTGAAGTTTATGACAATTTCAAAGGCATTCCCTCTTTCCAAAAATTATAGAAATCCCCCATGACATTTATGTTTCATAACAAATTTCTCCCTATCAGCAAAAAAATAAACATATATTCCCATTTTACCCCTTCCTTGAAATTCAGTGACTAACGGGGAAATTTTTGAAATTCAATGACTCCCGGAAAACTTTATACAAAATTCAGTGACCAATCAAGTAATTATCCCTTCTTTCTTATTATTTCTTAAGATATATTTTTTATACTTTTGGTTTAAATGATATTATTTTTAAAAAAAAATACATTTATATATATACAAATGACTTTTAATTTTACTTTATATTTTTATATGTAATAGATACTTTTTAAAATTAAATTATTAATCGAGCATAATAAATAGAGTTACTTTTAATTCATGTCTCGCCCCTCCAACAAATGCCTCTCGAAAATCCCCAAATGGGCAGTGATGGGGAGGGCAGCCTAGACCCCAGCCAGACCCCAACCCCAACCCCAATCCATCGTCATTCCTACAAAAAATTAATACATCAACATGAATGGTAAACACATGTTTTAAAATATTTAAGAAAACTAATTGAGAATTCATTAAATATTTTATTAAGGAATACAAAAAGAAAGGTGGTGTAAAAGGCTTAAAGAGTAGATATTTCTTCTTAGTTCCTTTTTGTAGTAGATATTTTAGATCAATTTTAGTTTGTCCAATTTTTCAGACGGGTAATAATTTTGTGGGATTGAGATGAAATCACTGTGTACAAAAGATAAAAGCAGACTTTTTAAAACTAAAACAATTTGTTTAGCTTAATTAAAATTAATAAATTGATAAGAAAATAATATACAACATAGGAAGAAAGGAAAAATGGATGTCAACAGGGGAGATTTTTTCAATTTTTGGATGGGGGAAAAAAAAGGGTGCACGGTAAGATTAAGCCTTAAACTTTTACAATCATAAACGGGCTTATGCGAACGCAGACATAAAAGGTATAAGGTACGAGAAAATCAAACTTCGCACTTAAGCACGCTTTTTAGGTCATGGGAATTGCAATTTCTTCTTAACATGTTTGTTAATTAATATTTATAAACACCTACCCAATATCATATCAATTTCTTTTTCTTCTATAATCATTTCAATGTTGTTTGGTACATGCACAACAAACTAAACTTTTAACTAAAGGAAAATGCAACTTGTATATTCTTTTTTGATCTTATGGTTGATATGACGTGTTGGCAAGTGTTGATTGGATGAAAAAATTTTAAAAATTTTAAATTGTCCAATGATGTGTTGCTACGTGACAAAATGTAAAAAATGATATAAAAGATGATGTACGTGTAGCATGATTTTTAACTAAAATCCCACATAAGATCAAAAGATATTTCTCGAAATTCGTAAAATTCTTCATTGAAGCTTCAAAAGGCTCCTATTGATATATTGCTTGAAGCAAAATTAAAATCACAAGTTATATAGCAAATATCAAGTTATATAATAAAATTATGATTCAAATTGCACCAAGAAATGACTTAATTGAACGGAGAATAAAAGATTGGGGGACCAAAATGCTGGTGGTGCGATCGCAACGGCCAAATCTGGCTAACTCGAGAGCAAAATAGTTTGATTGTCGCATGGGGCACTTTTCGACCGGTCCAGTTTTCTTCTGTGGCCAGAAGTCTATAGAAATGACTTTTGATGCATTTTTTAAAACCTAAATCTCACATCTATAAGTACAGAAAGGGGGCTAACATTCAAGTGATTTCTCTCCAGCCTCTCAAATTAAATCATATCATAAAATCTTTCAAGAACGAGTTAGAATAAGGTGGGAGATTGGCCCACTCCACTTTATCGTCATCCCTACTAACAATCCCAGGGCAAAGTTTAAATTTTTAATTAGGTTGAATTAAAGTTTTTAAGCTGGGCTAATATATGTAATATTTTTTTGGCTTCGGTTGCACTAAGATTTACCCCACGATGCCCCTGGATCCACCACTTCGTAATCCACCCCAATTGCAATTGTTAGTGCCGCCAACCCCGCTTGACATCACCATTGCCTCAATTCAACACATTTGATTTTTTTTCATTTTGGCCAAAAGTTACCATTTTTTTTCATTGCTGGTGGATGGAGTGACGTAAGTGGTGTTAGTAAAACTTGATATTATATCTAGAATTATATTAATTATTATGTCTGCGTTACATGTATGTTTTTATTGTTTGGTAAGAGGGAGGATTGCGAGATGTGAGAAGTTGAAGATGACTATTTGTAATTAATCATGATTAGAAGTGGTTAACAAATTCACTTACCTTTCACCTTCACTTGACGATAGAAAATCAGGATTGTGCAGTGGGAGATGAATACAAGTCGAAGTGGTTAGAACTTGAGAAAGTTGGTGTTACATTCTAGGCTTATTAGTACAAAACGTCCATACGTTTGGTCTTTAGGGTGTGTTTGAGCCACATTATTTTGGAAGAATGTATTATGGAATATTAGATTGATGTAGAATGCGTGGTTAAAAAATAAAGAAAAGTTATTGATGTGATAAAAATATTATTTTATTGAAAAATGTGTAGTTGAAAATGAGTAGAAGAATGAAGAAAATAATGTGGCTCAAACAGGGAGCTTAGTGTGCAAAACGTCTTTACGTTTCAATTTTTTGCATTTCACCTATATTTCCACATTTTATTGCGGAAAACATTATTTTCCTCATTTTTCATCCATTTTTCCTTAAAAAATACGTGAAATGATAAATTTACCCTCTTATTTAAATTAAAAAAAAAGAAAACAATAAAAAATTAATTGCAACCATATGCTCAAATTTTTCAAAAATTACCAATGAGTCTCAAACAAATAATTTAAAAATTAGCGAGTGTTGAAAGATGAATGACATTATAACTCTATCAAAATTTCCAAGTGAACTTGACTAATTCACACGATCACATTGTTTGAAGTGGCTATCTATGTATTCAAGTTTAGGTTTTGTTTGTGAATTAGTATATATGAGTTTCTTTGTCCCATGGAACGGTGAATAGTAATTCATCTATGAACAAAAATATGGTCCCTACAACTTAATATTACTCTATCAAAAAATATTATTTGGAGGGATCATATTTTATCTACTAGTTTTTGCTTCGGAGCATGTTTGGCTACACTTAAATATTACTTTACTAAAAAATAAATATTATGAGTAAACAAGTACATTTTATAATTATTTCAGATTAAAAATCCTAATATTTGATTCCTCATATTTACTAGTATTGTTCCTTTCATGCTTTTCAATTACTTTTCGGATCTGANACTTGAGAAAGTTGGTGTTACATTTTAGGCTTATTATTACAAAACGTCCATACGTTTGGTCTTTAGGGTGTGTTTGAGTCACATTATTTTGGAAGAATGTATTATGAAATATTAGATTGATGTAGAATGCGTGGTTAAAAAATAAAGAAAAGTTATTGATGTGATGAAAAATATTATTTTATTGAAAAATGTGTAGTTGAAAATGAGTAGAAGAATGAAAAAAATAATATGGCTCAAACAGGGGGCTTAGTGTGCAAAACAACTTTACGTTTCAATTTTTTACATTTTCACATATATTTCCACGTTTTATTGCGGAAAACATCATTTTCCTCAATTTTAATCCATTTTTTCTATAAAAATATGTGAAATGACAAATTTACCCTCTTATTTAAATAAAGCAAAAAGAAAAAAAAAAAGAAAACAATAAAAAATTAATTGCAACCATATGCTCAAATTTTTCAAAAATTACAAATGAGTCTCAAACAAATAATTTAAAAATTAGCGAGTGTTGAAAGATGAATGACATTATAACTCTATCAAAATTTCCAAGTGAACTTGACTAATTCACACGATTACATTGTTTGAAGTGGCTATCTATGTATTCAAGTTTAGGTTTTGTTTGTGAATTAGTATATATGAGTTTCTTTGTCCCATGGAACAGTGAATAGTAAATCATCTACGAACAAAAATATGGTCCCTAGAACTTAATATTACTTTGATAAATCAATTAAAACTTCGTTTAATTAATTACAGCAATACTTGATAAAAAAATATTATTTGGAGGGATCAAAAAAATAAATATTATGAGTAAACAAGTACATTTTATAATTTTTTCAGATTAAAAAATGTAACTTTAAATTCTTTCTTTTTAAGCTTAACCAAACATCCTAATATTTGATTCCTCATATTCTGGTTGATAACTTCAGAACATCGTATTGTTTCTTTCACGCTTTTCAATTACTTTTCGGATCTGAACGTGCCGTAGAAAGAGGCTACTAGCAAATTAACTTTTGTTCAAATAGTTTTTCTTCTTAAATACATTCATGTAACATATGAAATTTAATTAATATTAACGGATAGAAAATGAAACTTTTATAACTTGTATTCTCCAACAAGATCAAAATATATTTATGGACTTTTCTGTTGAAAAATTATTTAATTGGCCATGTGGGCCGACATATGTAGTTAATGAAAAAAATTCACAACTAAGGGATTAACTATGCATAATTTAAAAATCAGGTTTTAAGTTTAAATAATGCAAAAATCAAGTATTTGTTTATTAATTAAATATCTTTTATTAATTAATTATTAAATAAATTTATTAAATATTTAATTCTAACATAATATAATTAACTCACCCCACCTCCACCACCCTTACCATTCCGGAGACTTTTCCGGCGATCGTTTAGGCCACCACTCTTCTCCGGCTACCGTTCCAACGACTGCTCCGATTCCAACAATTATTCCGACGACTGTTCCGATGACTGCTCCGATTCGGACGACTATTTCGGTGACCGTTCCGGTGACTGCTCCGATTCCGACAATTTATACAATATGGTCACAGATTCACAATTTAAATAGTCACATATTATTTTTCAGTCACAAATAATAATTTTTATACGTCACAGATTATTTTACGGTCACAGTTCAAAAATTTTCTCGGTCACTTACTTCATTGATCACAAATTTCAAAATTAGTTGGTCACAAATCAAAATTTATAGGTCACACAGTCACAGATTTTCTCACGGTCACACATTATATAATTTTTAGGTCATAGATAACAAAATGGTTGGTCAAAGATTATATTTTTAGTCACAGATTATCGAGTTTTAATGTCACATATTATATTTTTAGTCACAAAACCAAAACTACCAGATCCTCTTCCTGCACCACTGTCAATAGCCACCACCATTGCAACTACAAGCCACCACTGCTACTACTAGATCCACTGCTAGATTCAACAAAAATCACTCAAATGTCAGATCCACCACCTCTGCCGCCACCATCAACAAAAATTACAGCCACCACGAGTCCAACAAAACCACCGCGCTGCCTGAATTTCCTATAGAAAAAACCACCACCGCCTCAAAACCACCGCATCCAACCACACAACACACCACCACCATCGCCGCATCCAACCATATAAAACACCACCACCGCCGTCAGATGACTATCAACACCACCACAAACCACGTTGTTGTGCACAAAACACCACCACACTGCAGTTCACGTTGGCAGTGTCGCGACGTTGCTGCTTGCTGTAGTTCGCGGCAGCGTTGACTCTGCTGCGCGAATGGCAGCGTCGCAGATGTTACCGCAAACTGAGTAGCGTCATCGCGACGCTGTCGACAGAAGTGTCGAACGTAGAGAGAGGCGAGGTAGGGGAAGGAGGGAGAGAGGGGTAGAGGAAGGAGATGAGAGAGACAGAGAGGGGGGGAGGGATGAGAGATAAATTAGGTTATGAATTAGAGTTTCAATATATTACCTGATTTTTGAATAAATAAATTGTAGACCTAATTTTTAAAAACCAATCTTTAAACAAATGATTTTTTGTAATTTCCTGTAATTAATTGTGTATAAAAGGCTATCTTAAAGTTAAGCCCAAAATTAAAGCGATCTAATAAAAAAACAAGTAATTGGGCTTTGGACATCTAAATAAAGTGTGGGCTGCATTATATGTGTAGAGACTGAATCTATTAGGGTTTTTATTCGAAATAGGCCGAATACATATGGAAACTATATATAAAATTATGGTTCCCAATTCATGACATTTCTCATTCTTTGTGACATCCCATCAACACAAGAATACAAGATAAAGCATATTGAAGAGAAAAATCTATAAATCCACAATCAAGAATCAAGAAGAAGGTTTGAAACAATTAAATTGAAGATTTAAAGATTAAGATTCAAGATTTATTACTAAAGATACAAATCAATGGATCCAAGTATGCTTCGAGTTAATTAAGTTTCTTGATGATTTGACATGAAGATCTTGGCAATTATGTAAAGTTTATAAAGTTTAAGTTTCATGAAAAATTTCAACAAGTGGTATAAGAGCATTATTCATTTTGAATAATTGAGAATCGAAATTTTAATTTCGTTCTTGTGATAATTTAATTTTTCGAATTTAGCAATCCGGATTTACTTTTGTTAAATTTGAAATTTTTTTCGGCATGTGGATCAAGAATTTTAGATTTTAATTTCAGTTAAATTTTTTTTCTTCTCTGTGGTTGGCGGCGTTGGCAGCGTCAACCGGCATGCGGCAACTTGGTTGTTGTGCGATGCTGCGCAACGTAGCACCGTGCGCAGTGGCGATGGACGCCATGCGTCCAGCAGCAGCCTCGCCGCTGCGTTATAGCCATCGGGCGATGTCGGTTAGTGCCCGAGCGTTACCCGAAACTTCCTTGGGTTATTTTTAGGATTTGGATGAATTTTGGGAACGGGAGCTTGGGTTGAAAATTTGAAGTTTTGAGGTCTTTGGTTGCAATTTCAATTTAGAGTTAAATTTTAACATTTCAGCCCCTTAATTTTAAAACCTTAGTTTTTCAACCCCCTAAGGTTAATATTCACCCAATTTGGCGTTTTAAAGTTTCGAGTTTAATAATTCAGTCCATAAAGTTTGAAAATTAATTAATTTGGGCCATTAAAGTTCTGAATTTTATAATTAAGCCCCAAAAAGTTCATAATTGGTTTAAATTGACTCCTAAAGTTTTGAATAATTAATTTTTGGATTCCTAAAGTTTATGAATAATTAATTTTAGATTCCAAAAGTTTTCAATAATTAATTATTGACGCTAAAGTTTTGAATAATTAATTTTTAATCACTAATGTTCTGAATTATTAACCATAGGCCCCTAAAGTTTCTTAATAAAATAAAAGAATTAAGGATTAACAATTAAAATTTCAAAAGTTTGGTATTTAAGATTTCTTTGGATTACTAATTTTCCTAAATAAATTAAATGGAGCCACATGTTACCAAAGTGACCTCTCTTATCTAGATTAATTTATTTGGAATACTAGAAAGGTTGTGTGTACGTAATTCATGCGGGTATTGACCGGCCCAAATGAATGTTAATATTTAGTCGAATTATTTACATACCTGTAGTAATAAATATGTGACAATTATAAGGTTTTGTTTTATGTGAACAATAAATCGATCCAAAGATAGGTTTATTGTTTGACATACTTTATTGTCAATATTTGATTACTACACCAAGAGTACCACTTACAAGTTGGTATTTTTGTCTAAAGACTAAATATCAATGTTGTGTTTGGTCTCTTATGATGTGATTTACCATTATTTGAATTAATTAATTGTTTAATACAGATTCCTATGTGAACATGTTAATTAAGTATAAGTTTTTTATTCAATTAATCCATCAACTTCTGCAATATCTGCCGGCATCAATTTAATTCTTGTGCTAGAACCATAGTTTAGGGATTGGAAAGAGAACATTCAGATCGTTCTTGACTGCATGGACTTAGACCTTACGTTAAGGACTGAACAACCCGCTGCACTTACGGATAAAAGTTCTACAGATAAAAAAGGGGACTTTGATAAGTGGGATCATTCGAACCGCATGAGTCTTATGATCATGAAGCGTGGTATTCTAGAATCATTCAGGGGCGCTGTGTCCGATAAGGTAGCTACTGCCAAGGAATTTCTTGATAAAATTGAAAAAATAATGCTTTGCAAAGAGCGATAAGGCTGCAACTAGTACACTTTTGACGAACTTAGTTTCACTAAGGTATAAAGGTAAATGTAATATTCGGGAGTACATCATGGAGATGTCTCATATTGCTTCAAAATTAAAGGTACTAAAGCTTGAGCTATCTGATGATTTGCTTGTGCATTTGGTTATGATTTCTCTTCTTGCACAATACAATCAATTCAAGGTCAGTTATAACTGTCAAAAAGGAGAGGTGGACTCTAAATGAGCTCATTTCATACCCTGTGCAGGAAGAAGAAATGCTGAAGCAAGAAAGAACTAATATTACTCACTTGGCAAGTATCTCCAAGGACAAGTAATAAAAAAAATAAAAAAGCTGCATCCGGTTCGATTCATAATAAATAGAAAAAGCTTGAAAATGATAAATCTAGCTGTTATTTTTGTGAAAATTTGGGATATATATATAAAGAGAGACTATACTAAATACCATGCTTGGTGTGTAAAGAAAAGTACACTTCTTACTTTGATTTTTTTGAGGTAAATTTAGTGTTAATACCTAGACACACTTGGTAGATAAATTTCGGTACCACTACTTACATAAGTGTGTCTATACAGGGTTGCCTGAGCTGTCAAAGCCAATTGATGCTGATAGATTCATCTATATGGGGCAATTGCAAATTAGATAAGGTTGAGGTTATAGGGACTTTATGTTATCATTAAAGACGGGTTATTATTTGGATTTGAAAGAGACATTTGCGGTACCCTTTTTGGACGAAATTTGGTTTCTATTTCTACATTGGACAAACTCTTGTTCAATTTGAAATAGTGATCTTTTTCTTAATTCAAATATTGTGGATACCCGTTCTTTATCCGGTTACGATAACTTATATTTGTTTAATACGGTTGTCTCTTATAAAGAAACCTTATATGTGAATTCACGTGGTATTAAACATAAATTAACCAATGAGAATTCTGCTTCATTATGACAAGCGATTAGGTCACATATCTCAAAAGAGAATGAAAATTTTGTGTCAAAAGAAATTCTTGATTTCCTTAATTTTCAGACTTAAGTATTTATATTAATTATTTTAACATAAAAACAAACAAACATAAAGAGATTATGTGCCAATAGGATTTTAGACATCTTTTAACTAATTCATACGAATATCTGTAGGCCATTCGCTTAGACTTTTTCGAATGATCAAATGTAATTTATTATATTTATAGACGAATTTTCTTACTATGGCTGCCTATATCTCATTTATGAGAAATCCTAAACATTGGACATGTTCAAGGTATACAAGACCGATGTTGAAAATCAACACAGTAAAAGATTTAACAAGTTATATCTTATCATAGTGGTGAATACTATGACAGATATGATAGATCATGAGAATAATGTCTAGAGAAATATGAAATCATCCCACAGTACAACATAATCTCTCTATTTATATAATACTAGTCAGAAGCACGTGCAAGGCACGTGCCATGATGTAGTTGAGTACGCAATAGCGTAGGTATTAAAAAAAATATTTATGTCAAATATTAGTTACATA
>CAIGRB010138187.1:0-18101 GCA_903798255.1 Fraxinus quadrangulata
AGGATTCTAACCATAAAATAAATGAGTAATCTACAAAATCTCTTGGACCCTCACCAAAAATTAAAGATTTTTGTCCTCAAAAACGGAAAAAAAAAAAAAAAATCGAGAATTGAACAAACTTATCGAGAGAGCAGAGGATCGGAGAGATTTAAAAATCGCAGAGAATAAAATGCTTATACAACTTGTGCCAAAAAAAAAAAAAATTGAATACATATACGCGTGTATAATATGTATACTTATATGTGTGTATGAATGCCTGGGTCTAAATTTTAATGTAAGTATTAATCGAAAAATAGAAAAAAAATATAACGATTCAATTGAAATTTTGGGGTGAGGGTGTGTGGGTAAGCGTGACGCGCCAACCCGAAAACATTTGAGCCGAGGTAGCATGGAAGTTTAGTGTTACCGGTTGTGATGTTTATGTGTCGAATAACACATGTCCTGTCACAATTGTGTGTTTCAGCCATAGGGAGTCCGAGACGACAGAGGGGCGGGTTCGAAACGGGACGGGTGCGGCCCGTGCTTGCCTTGGTTTTTTTTTTTTTTTCAAAAATTTCCAATTAATTAATTAATTAATTTTTTTAGTTAATTAATTTTTTATTCTTCACGAGGATCGAGACGAGGGCTACCATCCCCGTCCCGCCAACCCGTGGGGTCGGGTTATTTGTCATCACTTTGTTAGGATGATCTTGTACTTTGTATCGTGGATGAATTGAAACGCACGTGTGATTTCGGATATTACAAATTAGGTCCGCGAGTATTACTTACTACATTGAAGGAGCTAAAACTAAGTAATAAGTAAGTTTTAAGGGAAAAAAAGTTAGTTATTTTGAAAAAAAACATCTTAGACTACTCAAAATACTTTTTATAAATAAGATATAGCCCCTGTTTGAGCCACTTAAAATTTTTATTCTCGTTCTTTTACTCATTTTTAATTACACATTTTTTAATAAAATAATGTTTTCCATCACATTAATAATTTTTCATTCTTTTTCAACCACACATTCTCCATCAATCTACTATTTCAAAATATATTATTTTAAAATAATGTGGCTCAAACACACCCATAACACATATATAAAAATAGAAAATTTTCTCAAAAGTTACGAAATAACTTATTAAGTTTTGCGAAACATGTCGTAAAACAATTTTCACACCCATTAACAATGTGCGTTGTCCGTTGTGCATTTCACGCTAACATTATAAAGAATGTTAACACTTTTGAAAAATGCAATGCACGAGTTGTCATTGTTCTTTCTATATACAAAATTTAAGTTAAGTTGTTAACAAACTCGTAACGTTGATTCATACGTCTCTTAACTCTCCTGATGCCGGTTCATGCACTTGACCATAGCTACAAAAGTTCTACTTATGGTCATTTCCCCTTATTAAGTGTGCATGAACATCAACATGTTCGATTTTTTTTTTTTTTCACACTTCAATATAGTGCAACTCGTGATTTGTCATCTCTCTTTCTTTGGACGACTTTTTTTAAGTATGCTTATTTGCAAACTAATGATGTTTAGGCTTAGCGGATGAACTTTAAATTCTTTCTCAACTCACTTGCATCAATGCGCTCATTTGAGGACCTTTGTGTATCGTATTTTATCCTTGTTCACGAGATGCATGCATATGCACACCAAAAGATTTTATTTCTTCCGTTTTCTATTTTTTACTCTTTAATTTTCTCTCCATTATGAAAGATAATTTACATCTAGATGCGCGTCGTTTAAGCTTGTAATTTATTGTTTTCATAGCTACTAGGTAATAAATTTTTCTTTATTTTGAAAAGTATTGGACGGAATTGCAAAATGAATTGTTTATATATTTAAATTTCTTCTCAATAAATTACTAAATTCTAAGCAATTGAAGTGCAGAGTGATGGATATATTCAACATGAATATATTCAAATCAACCAATATTTATTTACGAATCGGGTCGACGTGTCTATGAAATTGCATCCTAAACTAAATACGAGTCTGGTGAAGTGCGTAGCCTACCTTTCCACGTGCAATATGGTATGTAATGTACGATATTGTTCAAGACTTGATGTTGCTTGTGGCATCAACGTTCTTAGTAGAAATATTATTATTGCCTGAAAATTATCAAATCTGTAATATTTTCTTAAATAGAACTTTAATCATTGGAGTTTGTAGAATTAACCTTAAACTTGCCCAAATCAGCACACAACTTTTAGTATATTATACAAATGGTCACCTCACTTTTCAAATATTACAATTAAGTCTCCAATTGCTTTCCGTTATTCATATGACTCATACTATCACTAATAAATCATACGTTCATCATTTATCCGACCAACCTTATTTTCTAAAATTTTCACTTTATAGTCCCTCGATGATCCAAGAATTGGAAGAATTCCAATTAGACCCTTGAGTTCTCGAACTTGCATTAAAGCTACACAAAACGATTGGTATTACAGTGTCTAGAAAAGAAAATGACAATTTTTTATGAAACGGAACAAATTACGAAAGAATGCGATTTCTCTAAATTGCCATTTCAAGTGGAAAAGCGCACTGCAAAGAACTGGAGATAAAGGTTTACGTGTGTCCACTGATTCGACTCCCTCCTACAAATGACCTCAACACTCACTCTTTCGCGCCGACACCAGCTCTCAGTCTTTCGCCGAGATCCCGAGCAACCCTAGTTCCTAAGTCGAGTTAGTTTTGTCTCATTCTTTGTTAATTCATCGTTCGATTAGTCTTAATATAATGTTTTTGGAAGTATTTCAGCATGACATATTAGATTTTAAAGCCATTAATCTTGATGTTCTTTTTTCTCGCACTCAATAATTTGTATCACTAAAGCGATAATGGAAATGATGGCATATAGTAAAAGGTCTGAGCAGGAAGTATCAATGGCAATTTACAAAAGAAGAGGGCCCCTGTCCTTGTTTAAGTATTGACGTATGGACATTCGCAACCTCTTCGAAATCAATTCTACCACATGCTGATGCATTGGTGATGAGTTGTAAGAAAAGGCGTGGGTTGCATTCTATTATTGAATGCTAATCTAGACTTAGCCCAACACTTTACTGCTACTGTGTTTCCTGCATTGATCAAACCTTCTTGCTGATCCTTCTATCACTTTCATACCATGTTCATTTCTGTAATAGATTTTTGTAGAGTGTTTGCAATAATCTAATCCTTGTACCTCAACTGCTCTTGTCTAATTTGGTTTATTTTACTTCTTCTTCTGCTTAACCAAGCGAAGAAAATAACTTTTTATCTGTGAAGATTCCATGAAATTTTTTTTGAGTGTTTATATTAAAAGGGTTTTACGTTTCTGACTGACAATGGCATTTATATGTGCATTTTTCAACCGAAGATTTCACATTTCTATGTTTTCAGTTTACCTCGTTACTCTGTTTCAAGTTTATGCAATTTGTAGACATTGTGTGCTGAGATAAATTGGAATATGGTGAAGGTCTAAAAATGAAATAGGTTGATAATAATTTTGCTGCAAACAAGTGTAAAACAACATGCTATTTTAAATTTCAAGGCTTAACTTCGCTTTATCTTTAATCTTGCTTGTTTTTATATGATCAGGAGGTCACTCATTTTTAGTAACTCCGCTTGAGTAACCAGTGTGAAATTTAAAAGCGAAACTTAGTTACATACATTTGTGTTAAGATTAAAGAAATAAAATATTCTTTTATTGATACATATTTAATGTATTATGATACAGGATCAATGAAAGATTAAAAGCAGTATAAATGCATATATTGGTT
Source organism: Fraxinus quadrangulata (assembly GCA_903798255.1). Taxonomy (NCBI): domain Eukaryota; kingdom Viridiplantae; phylum Streptophyta; class Magnoliopsida; order Lamiales; family Oleaceae; genus Fraxinus; species Fraxinus quadrangulata. The sequence goes on from CAIGRB010138187.1 coordinate 3,749, forward strand.
ACAAAATCAAGCAAGGAAAAATTTTACAGACTGCTTTCATCAATTTGTTGGAAGGAGATTGATTATGTAGTTGTTAGATGCTTTTGGTTGGTGCTGATGGTAGTGGTACACGCCTTCGATAATCTGCTAGAGCCCACAGTGGGTATATATTCCTGTATGCTGCATAATGTAACATGCAATTCTTCATGAAAACTCCCGTGATTTCCTGCCAATGCAATAAACTTGAAAAGTCACATTACAGGATATTGTTATACCATTTTCATGATGTTGCTTTATTATTTCATGCGGAAAAACATGAGGAAGACTGCAAGATGCTCAGTTTACCTGTTGAGGATAATCTCCATTTTCCAACTGAAAATTGATCAAAAGCTTTGCTCCCCTGTGGAGAGGTGTCGGATCTCTATCCCCCTATTGGAATGAAAGAAATAGGTAATCATGTTTTTGTAGAGAAATATTATGTAAAAGATTGATATGGCATGAGAGGCTAACCTGGCCAGAATGAATTAGACCCATCATAGCCCATGCAGTGTGGACCAAGTTTGATCTATTTCCTTCCAGAGGTACATATTCCTGTTTAACAAGACATAACTGTAAGGAGCCATTTTTGTAATTTTATCATCTTTTTGTCTGATTCTAAACTTAGGAAATTATATTTGCCACGGTATTATTGGTGTTGCTAAGATCAGTTGCTATATTTTCTACTAACTACTAAGCAGGTTGGTTCACCTTATTTGGGCAGGAACGATAGCTTTCTCCCCATCCACCATCTTCCCTCTGTGCTTTTAGCAGAAACCCAACAGCTTTGTGAATGGCTGGACAATTGTTGTAGCTCTTCCCTGCTGCTGCTAGTCCTCCAAGGGCAAACCAAGTGCCATATGTGAAGCACACGCCCCAATTTCCGTACCTGCAGAAATATATATCCATGCTTTATGGACTTGCAAAAAGTGTGCAACGTTTCAACATAAAAATGCAAAAATAGGAAGAAAAGTATACCATGATCCATCAGGCTTCTGAACATCCTCGAGGTATTTTACAGCCTTCAAAATACAGCTTTCTATTTCTTTCTTCCGGTGTTCCGGGTACAACTTCTTAAACAAAACTAGAGCTTGTATTGCTGACGAAGTGCACTCAACATACCTGCATCAAAATCGAGTTAGTCTAACTCCAGAGTAAATTGTATTTGTAAAAGGGAAAAAATAAATGAGACGAATCTTACTCGTGCTCAATAACAATGTCGGCAAAAAATTCTGTAGGATTGAGCATCTGTGGCAGAATAAAGCACAATTAGCAATTTTAATTTCTCAGTATAGGTGCACATGTAGGCAGATTTAAGTATTTTTTTTTTTTGGTGAATTCAAGAATATTAGGAAAAGAAGCTACCTCCAACCACTCTGAGGCTCCTGCAGGCTCCCATGCAGCTAACCCACCATTTTTGCTCTGTAAGCATTTAAGCAGTTGGCCGTCAATTTTAATAGCTATTATGGCAATGTTTAGAAAGTGATTTATTGAACAAAATATTTTATTCAAGTGAGTTGTTATACCATATGAATTGTGAGTTTGAACCTAACTATTTAGGTATTGAAGTGCCAATTAAATTATAGTAAATATGAGTTTTGGTATGCCCAATATATACTAGAAAAAACTCAAGAAGTTGCTTTATTATTGGTTGGAAGATAATACTTGATTCATACCTGTAAGGAAAGCAATATATTGACAGCATCATAGAGTCGTTCAGTTTCCATTTTGGGACCAACAATTTCAGGTGGCATCATTGAGAAGAGAAGGCAACACTGAATAATAAAAAAAAGAAAGGAAAAAGAAAAACAGTTTTTAAGAACCCATCTTAATGTGTTTTTTTTTTTTTCTCTTCATTTCTTACAACATTTCCAATGTAAATGATCTTTCTCAACAAAATTAGATACCTTCAATGCTTCTGCAGTGCAATCCGATACTTGCCATCCATGATCTTGATCCGAAAAAGTCCATGAACCTTTAGAAATATGGCGGTGCATGGCTTTAAAGTCACCAGAAGGGTTATCTCTGACCTGAGACTTCTTTATGAAGTCATGCCCTTTCGCTAGAGTCTGGCCTATTTCTTCAGTAAGATCACTAGCTAGCAGTGCTTGTACAGCAAAACCAGTATCCCACTCTTGACTTCCAAAACTCTGCATTAAAATGGCGATTGAAAAGTTTAGGAGTTGGAGTCAATAATATCATGGAATTGATATCTATCCTGTGAAATACATGTTTTTAGCAGAGTAGAATGCAAAATATGTGTGGTTTTAGAAGGAAATGCATGTTGTCTTACCTGCATCTTCATTCCATCTTCGGCTATCCATAGATAATCAGGGATTCTCGCAAGATGCTTCTTGAAATAATCCCCGTTGGGATCCTCGACCCAACAGGCCAGCATACATAGCACCTTCTCTACACATCCTATTGTGATGTATCTGCTATTTTCATCTTCATAATGGATGTGCTTCATTGTGGTTTGAAGAGCCCTTTCTCTTAACTTGTTGAAAGGCCAACGAGTTAGAAGAGGTTCTGTAAGTATGTAGAGACTATCCCACATGAAATCTTGTATAAGTGGATGAGGATAATAGAGGTCCTCCTGCATTTACATGTTTTCTTCAGTTATTTTAGCATGGAGTAACAAATGAATAAAAAACCTGAGTTATTATACAGTTAACTGTCTTTTTAACTATGGCATTTTTTACCTTTGCGCAGACATGGCGAACTTTCCTCCAATTAATTTCATCGTAGGGTTGATCATACAGCTCTTCTCTCAGTTGTAAAACGAGAGGAGTAATTGGGCCGACAAATCTTTTGCCATATAAATATGACATAGGCATGTACACCATTCTACAGTAGCACCACATTTTTGCTGCATTTAAAGTAGAAAGTATTGATGCCAGATAAACATTGATCCAAAATTTCGCAGGTAAGCCTGTATCTTGGAATTGGTTTCGAGCCTTGCAATATTTCTGTTGTAATTAGTAACTTTGTTTCTCAAATTGTTTCTCAAATCTTTCAGATTATCCAGCATGCATGCAGAGATCCTTTTTGTGTGTGTGTGTGTGTGTGTGTGTGTGTGAATGTTCAATTTGAGAACAGTACGGCATGGAATCTACTTTTCCATTCATTCTCGTGTGTTGTATGAAAAACAGCTCTTGACTGAAAGGAAATAGAAAAACTCTACCGCCTTGGAGTTTATTCTCCATGAGTTCGGTTTGGCAAGTATAATTATTCTCTTGTTAACAATCAGGTTTCAAAAGATCAGTTTTGATTGAAAATCCAGGTTATGACAATAAACAGTAGTTTTATTAATTGCATGTCTCTGTCTTGGTGTGCAGTAGACAGTCGAACAAATAGAGAACAGGGCAAACCTGGATGCATGGGGAGAAAAGATGGAAGGATCCAAAATTCAGGGGGCATCGGGTTGCTTCCCGACCAGTCAAAGACGCCAAGTATCTAAAATTGTATTAAGAACAATAGATGTATGAGTTTCCACAAAGTATCATTACACATCAAAATTCAAATTTACAGTATTCTTAATCATACCGAAAGCCATGTTTTTCCCCATGAAGGTATTGCTGTAACAGTGCCATGGTCAAGTATCCATTTTCTTGCTCTAGCACAGGCATTGTTTTCACCGCCTTCGGGTCCCTCTCCGAGTATGCGCATACAGATGTAACTCAGAGTAGTGCAGAACATTGTGCTATGGCCTTCTATGTGTAAACCCCACCCACCATCTTCGTTCTGTACCAAGAAAACGCTGTTAGTCAATGATTCGAGTAAGCGTGCATGTGTTTGATATGTGTAATTGAGTTCGCCAGGAATTGCACCTGGTGACAGTATATATAGCGGAGAATTTCTTTACGATATTCAGCTGGAAACACGGTGTTAAGATGGCCAGTAATATACAGACACATGACCTGCAGATTTTGGTTAAATCCAAAACAAAAGCTTTAGCATTTAATCACGAGAAATAATGTATTCTGTAAGAGCTTAATCATTTAGACAAGATGTTCGAAATAATGCTAAATGACTTACCAAAGGTGGAAGAAAGAACAATGGGCCAGCATTTTCTGCAGGCCAGTGGCCATCACTGGCTTGCAGGGCAGAAAAAAAGTGGACAGCCCTTTTCAGTGTGGCTGTAGCTGTTTCATAGGTTACATCTTCTCCATCTTCGACCTTTACCTGGGGTATTGTCTGTTTGAAATTGTTCTCTCGGAGAAACTGCATGCAAATTTGATTATCGTAATTAATTAATCAATTAATGTTAAGACTTTTAGGGCATGTTTGGTCGTGCTTAAAACCCAATTAAAATTGAAAATATAATCTTTATTAGGTCTCACTCGTCTAATAAAAGTCAACAATAACTGTTAATTTTTTAATTTTAACCCGATTTTAATCTTCAACGAACACGCCCTTAGCCTTGAGTCATGTTACTTGTACGAAGTTGGATTATAAAATACGTGTTGACAATATTTTGGCCAATAATTTAAGAACAGTTTTTGAAATCAATGATTTAAATCTCATCACATCATTTTGTCAACACTCTTGTAAACCATCTTTGTATTGTACAAGTAACACAATTGTTTAGGCTTCATGGGACAAGGTTGTTAGGTAGAATTCACATTCCATGACTAATTTTCAGTGTCCACACGGGTGTTTCAATATTAATATATTCGCATTTACATTTTATTGGTGGACTGGGAATGTCGGGCTGTTTAAAAAGTCAAGAATTGTCCACTTTACATCGTCATGCACAGTAGATATCGAGGACCATATTTTTTTCGAGTCAATATTATTGTCGCGTTTAATTAAAATAGTCAACTTGTAAGTACCTGCATTCGCCAGACGAGATCACTGCTGGGCTTGACCTGATAACGGTTGTTCCAGAATTCTCGACGAGCTTTTTCGACCTCAGCTCGGTCCTCGGCCGTCCCATGGTCGGGGTCGAACTCCCATGTCTGTCGGCCTACATAATCATTGGTGCTATACAAATAGGGGTCGTTACCTCCTCCTGCAATCTTCAGCTTCCACATTTCTGCTAAATTATCAAGTAGAGTAGTACGTGGTTTTTCGGGAAGTTTACTTAATCTGCCTGTTTTCAACGAAATTCTCAGTTAATTAGCCAATCAAGAAATTAGAGGAAACAGCAAGTAAAATTAACCAAAACTGTAAAACACCATTATCTCACACTTCAATACAGAGCATGTAAAGTGAATTTGACAAACAATATTAAAAAATCCCGTCACGTACAAATTTGAACTTCGAATAAGAGATAATAATATTCAAGAGAATAAATGATGAAAGGTAGTGCAAGTCCCTGCGTCGTTAACCAATACTACTGTAAGACAGACAGTACCAAGAATGAAATATACCTCTTCGATTCCGAGCAGCTGCCAACTGGGAGAGACTACAAGAACAAGTGCAATATAAACCTCTCGAGAATTGTACGAGGTGCTTTCTTGGATTTTGAAGATTCTGAGTTTGGCAGATTTCAAATGATGTAGCAAATGCGATGCGTATTTCAGTTGGTTTGTGCCTTTGTGGGTATAAAGATTTACGTTGTCAAATTATATATAGATGATTTTAGGGTAGTTAGGTACCATATAATAATTGCAAAAAAAAGTAAATATGCCCATTCCTGAACTCTTCCTGTGAGAAGTCAGCTGAGTCAAAAAAGACGTACCTTTGAAAATAATGTTTTCGGTTTTTCCAGTTCACACCCCATGATTTAACGTGTGATATTACGATTTTGAAGTTCGATTTTGACGTCATTCACAGATGAAGATTTTAAAGACTCAGTAAAGTGAATGATCGTGCTAAATTAGATATTTTGAGTTTTGAGTTTCGTCAACGTTGTGTACGTATAAGTAAAAAAATGAATTTGATTTATATGCAAGTGATTTAAACAATTTTAAGCAAGTTTTCAAGCTTAATTAAACACCCTTAGTAGCTTAAAAAATATGTTCTACATTAGTAAGTTTTGATACAGATTAGAAACCGTTATCTTTGTGTTTCAGTTTTGAGTTTTGTGTTTTGAATTCATTTTTTATTTTGTGTTTTGAGTGTCCATTTTGAGATTGTTGAAAATGTATTCCTTTTGACATTTTGAAAAATTATTTTGAACACACCCAAAACGCGTTTTAAAAATTTTTACTTGATTATAACTGATAACACCTAAAACGACAAATTTGGATTTTCTTTGTAAATTTTTAACTTGTTTTCAAAAACGTTTTTTCGAAAATAGGAAGGAAAACGCGTTTTCGCCGTTTTGAAAAATCGAAAACAGAAAACGGTAAAAAGAACATGCCCTTATTTTTTTGTTGGTGAAAATTGAAAATAAATTACTTATTGTAATTGCTAAAAAATTAAAAATAAAAAAATTTAGTAGCTTATTTTCAGATTCCAAAGAGTAATATTTATTTTCTTGTACGTAAATAAAATTTAGAAGTAATCTTGATCTACTTCTGAATATACGTTCTTAACTGCAACAAAAGGCCAAGATCAAGAATTTATTTTAATTTAATAAATGTTGGAATCCTTGTCGGTTAACCATGGACATTGAAATTCTCATCTATACAAATGAGATTCCTAAATCAAACCTTATTAACAGCATAAATACGTTGGATTGGATCAAACCTTTAGGATAATCAGTTCACTTGCCTTCGACAAAAAGGTGCATGTAAAAAAAACAATGTTTTGAAAGTCGATCGAGAATTTACTCGAAAAGATTAGATGATCGAGTAACAGTTAAAGGGTTAAACTCAGCCAAATCGACGATAAAATTATTATATGGAATCTGACTAGATTTTAAATCGATTCCATTTTTCTTTCAGTCAAACAAATCAATTATAAAAAAGTTGAAAATGAGGGAGCTTTTTTTGTACTATCCAAAAAAATCGAGACACGAACACTGAAGGATAGTCTAAAATATTACTTTAAGAAATATTTAATGTGAAAATAATAATAACGTGTTCATAGTTCACATTGAAGTTTTTCACATGGTATTATTGTTCGCTTTAATCATTGGTATTGCGATAAATAATATAACATTAATAAAATATCGTTCAATCAAATACAATAATTACTATATAGAAGAAATCGACTTCTACTAATCTTAGCTTCAATTTGAACCGTTAAAAATTAAAGTAGCAAATCATAAATTAAATTAATGTGTGTCAAACCAGCACAGTGTCACAGCTCATAATTTCACCATAATTTATCCTATTTTATTTTATTTTATTTATCGAGTTATGATATTATTTCCATCGTGTTGTAAATCGAATTTATCTAAATTATTTGGTAATCTCCCTCGAGTAAAATCAAACATACTTAAAAATGAAGTTTACCATATCTTTATGTAAATTATAACCATCTAGGCCAAATTCATTCACGAGAAATTCATAAGAGATGGCACAAAATACAGGAGTATGCCTCTATCTCTTATAAAATCTTATGAATGTTATCGACGACGCTAAAACACGTATTTTACCTCTCAATCTCGATATTATTTATAGAATATTCATAGATTGCCAAGAAAGAAGGAAAATAGTCACCAAAAATTGTGTGGGACAACAGTTTATGGTACATACATTAAAGGTAACATGATATGATACCTATTAATAATACATCATACATTTTAAATTTAATTCATTACTCTTGACAAAACAACCTTAAATATGTACTTCATGCTTCTATAGCATGATTAGATAATTAATCAACCAGTAAGAGAAATCTCGAGTTGCTTATAAACGATAAAAATAAAAATAAAAATAAAAATCGCAATTTTTTTTTTCAATGAAGTTAGGCGTGATTGATATCCATACCGTGCTTAGAGACTAGAATTTGTTACTTAAAAGTCAAATTTTGAAAAGTAACAATGTTTCAAATATAAACAGCGCTGACAAAATGGGTGGTGGACATTAATTATATCCATAAAATATTATTTTCGGCTAAAATAGAACAAAAAGTTACTTTGTAAGTAAAAAAAAAAAAAGGTAACATTCAAAATAAGTAACTTTTTATCACCGAAAGCTAAAAACTTAATAATATCATGGAACTGTATAATGTAAACCGGCTATTGGTAACTCGAAAATTTAATGATCTCACAACGAACGTGCGTTGGTAGGCTTCATTGAATTGAATAATATCTATTTTTCATAGGTACATCGTCAATTAATTTTAAAATTAAATAATTTAAATTCACTAAATTGAATAGAATTAAATAGAAAATGATTGTATTGTCAATTATGTACAAAAAGTCATTTCGCACCCATTTGTTAGTTTCTCCACGTCTCTTTATAAAAATTAAAATTTACTTGTCGAATTCCACTACAGTCTATTCATATTATGATTTAGAGAGGTAATGGTCCCCACGATTCAAGAATTTTAGTATATCTTTGAAAACAAAATTCACAATTTATTTTTATTTAGATTTTAAATTTATTCTAAGACATATAACGTTAAACAAAATTTCATTCATCATGAATTTAGGGTCGAATATATCAATAATTGTTTGCTAATACATCTGTGTATTTGATATTTTTTATTAAAAAGAAAAATAGTCGTAATTTTCATTACCCAAAGTGGCGACTTGAAGCCCTCGGCTTCCATTAATTTTTAATTCATTTTTCTTACTCTTTTTATTAACAACACACTCTCAATGAAATAGTATTGCACATAAATTCTTCTTACGTTTTTAATTACACATTTTTCAAAAAATACTATTTCAAAATCAATTTTTTTTTTTCCCAAATAATGGAGCTCAGCTGCTCAAACAAGGGCTAAGTTTTAAGTTCAAACGGAAGAGCAAAGTTTTGGTGAGAATATAAGTGCAGCCAGCTGCAAATGCAATTATTTGACTTTTGGAGGGTAATGGTATTGAGGATTTTGATAGATAAGTAAATGGCCATATATATTGGCTAATCCTGCAAACAGCGGAATTGGCATAATATTTGTAAATTCTTTAAAATGTATGAATAAAAAGTGACATGAATGTTCATTAATCATTAATGAACGTGAGCCAAATATAGGTGAATAATGATGTAGAGTGTTGTCAATGTAATCACTTTGTCCAAAATGTATAGCTCATATCATTTATATGAATTATCTTACATTATTTAAAATGAAGCTCGGAATCCACCTAAAGCCTAGTCCATCGAAGACATCATTTCATACACTGCACAAAAATTGATTGAGCATTGACTCGAACATAGAACCTCTACCTCTTATACCAATTGATGCAGGACATTGACACAACTTTGTCCAAAAAGTTATAGCTCGTGGCACTAACAAATTCCATCTTATAACATCCATAATCAAATTTGAAAAATCTACTTCAAGCCAATTTCCTTGTACCTACCTCCATTTCAAGCACTCTTCTACATTATCGACCCGCTCCATGGGAATGCTCCAACATCAACTAACGAACATCAGTGTTTATCTTATGCTAAATACTGATGCTAAATATTGATGACACGACATAACACTTCATAAGTAGAAAACAAATTTAATCGAATGTCAACATTCACCTAAATTTTTTTTTATCAATGAATTGATAAGACATGTTATCGATATTTAAACAAAATATGAGCACCGATATTTATTAAATCATTTTTCTAATCTACAATATGTAAAAAATACCAAGTACATAAATTTAGATTAAAAAAGTCCATGTTTGGCCCCCATTATTTGGTATTAGTATTTTTGGAATTGTATTGTCTTGTAGAATGAATGATTGAAAAAGAAGAAAAATTTTATATTGACGTGTGATATTATTTTATTAAAAAATGAGTGATCGAAAAGAATAGAGAGTAAAATGTGTGATAATTTTAATGGGCCTATTGGGCTAAAAATATGATTTGAATTAATCTATAATAATTAATCTGTGTAAGACACCAGCTCCACAAAATGCCATAATTTCTTACTGTCGTTAAATCTCCACCCTTCCTTCCTTATCACACCCTACCACCTCTTTCTCTCTCTCTCTCTGTCTTCTCTTCCTCTCTCTCTGTCTCTCACACTAAGACCGCAAGTCGAGTTGAGCGCTTGAATTCATCTTCTATAGTGGTTCACCTGTTTTCACTTTAAACCCTTATCACTATAAACCGTAAATTCTACTAAAAAGTACAACCAGTATCTACTCAAGGTACAATCTTTTTGTTACTTGGCGCTGCTAGTTGCTTTCTTTATTGGATATTTAATGCTGCATTAAAAAAAAACCCTTCTCTATCTATGTATTCTTCGCTTCTCACCTGTCAGAATCTTGTGCTGTGTTATCTGGTAATTCTCATGCTTCCAATGCTATTCTAATTTCTAGTTCTCGCGAAATTCCGACAAGAATTCGATGAGATAGTTTTTAGATTTTTCTAAGAAGTACAATTCATCGACTCGGGATTGAATAGCATGAGACAGTATTCAGTTTAGTACTTGTTGGGATGAAACATCTACTCGTGTTTGTTCGATTGATTTAATACTTATATGTATATGGTTTAATTACACATGGAGAATCATTTGAACTTTCAGATTAACTAGTCGAGCTCGAAGCTGCAAATGGCACACAAGAATGGTCGTGGCAAGACTAAAGGCGACAAGAAGAAGAAAGAAGAAAAGGGTATTTATTTTATTCATTTTTATTAACAATCTACTTTCAATTATTGCCTTTTTTTTTTGGGTTAAATTTGATAGAAATAATAATAATAATAAAACTTTTATGCTTACTTCGCAGTTCCAGTTTTAATGGATATAAAAGTTAACCTTCCGGACGAGACCCACGTTGTTCTAAAGGTTTGTGACAATTCAAGTTCTCTATTTCAAAGAGAATGGTGCATTCATTTGCAAATAATATATCCATTTTTTTTATAAAACAAAATTAGAATAATTCGATTTGCACAATAAGTATATTGGAAGCATTCGGAGTTTAGCTATGACCCACCAATTGATTTTGCGTAAAGTGATTTTTAAACGTTGCGTAGATGAGTTATACTTGCGACACAGAAATAGAGACTAGTCGAATACGATATAACTTAACCTTAAAGTTAAGTAATGTGACACTCAAGTTGGTACCACTTAATTATGTAATTCGAAATGCATAATTTAGAGGTTTTTTTTTTTTTTTTTTACGTCCCTTGACACATTTATACTTAATTCACATTTTTGGACAGGGAATATCCACGGATAGAATTGTAGATGTTCGTCGATTAATATCCGTGAACACAATGACTTGTCACCTTACCAATTTTTCGTTATCGCACGAGGTATGAGTTGTATTTATTATTTATTTTAATTCCATGTAAAGGAACATTGTTTGCATTCCTAAAATGGTTAGGGCAATATTGTAATTATGTCAATATCATCATTTCCGATCCTACCCTGTGTTCGTCCGTAGGTGAGGGGCCCACGATTGAAAGACACGACAGACGTTGCCGCACTAAAGCCCTGCTTCCTCACTCTCGTAGAAGGTAAAGGAAAAAAAGAAACTATAAAATAATATTCTATTATACGACGTCGTTATATTCCTTTCCATAAAATCTGAGACAAATTGCAGTCTTGTTCCTCAACTTATTTTCTTGTGTTGATCCTCAAAATTTAATTATGTTTGACGATAGACAATGAACATGTTTGAGTCCCATTTTTTTTTATTAAAAAAAATACATTTTATAACAGTGATTTGATGAAAAATGTGTGATTAAAAAATTAGAATTTTTTGAATTTGTGTGTAACATTATTTTATTGAAAAATATGCTATTGAAAATAAGAGAGTTAAAATGTATTTTAGAAATAATGAGAACTAAACGAGGACAATATAAAACTAATCTTTATTATCTACTTGTTTGATAGAAATTATAATCCAAATTATAATTTAAACCAGAATCAACAATTAAATTCAACTTCATATTTTATGGGATCAATAATTTTTTAATTACACATTTCATCAATTTTTACCAAATGTATTTAAAATTAGATTTTAATTCCCACCAAACAAGGGATAATATTTCAAAAAAACGTACTTTATTTCAAATTGGTAGACATGGTTAAAATTGAGAAACATATTTTAGCTCCTGTCCGGGAGCGCTTTTTTCCCATTTACAATGAAACTATGACCATTTTAATTCAGAATGACCTTTTTTTCCCATTTACAACGGTCAAATAATTGATAAAAATTTCTCAAAAGCTCTCCTAGATAGCCAAACTTTATACATTTGGAAGTATGAATATAAGTTAATTAAGATTTAAACGTTTATAACGTGACGATGTTTGTAATTCTAGTAAAATGTTGCTGAAATAATTTTCTCATTTTCAAATAATAGGAACAAACTTGCTACTTAAACAACGTTGGGGACCAATAGTGAAATATTTCGTAAATTGTTCGGCGCGATTGAAATCTCTGTTTTACCCTCAAAACTTTTGATTCTGCTCTGGTTATTACAGAGGATTACGATGAAGGGAGCGCCACGGCGCACGTAAGGAAGCTGCTGGACATTGTCGCTTGCACGACATCGCTTGGTCCGTCGGCGAACAAGGACTCCTGCTTCAAGAGCGATGGGAGTAAGAATGCGCGGGATGCGCAGGATACCAAGGGCTCGAAGAAATCAAACAAGTCACCCCATGCAAACGCCAAAGACAAACTTTCTCCTTCGCCACCGCCTACACCATCATCTCCGACTCCTCAAAAACCACCGCAAGATTGCTCCTCCAAGACGGCGCCTGCCAAAGATGGATCGTCGGCGGCTGTTGATGGAGAGGGAGAGATGAGTAACACTTGTCCTAAGCTCGGCAGCTTCTACGAATTCTTTTCTCTCTCTCATCTCACGCCTCCGATTCAATGTATGTCTCTCTTGCTCTCACACTCTTGAAGACACAATTAAATGAACATAATGTGCACTTTTGCGGTTAGTTTTTGTTTCTTTTTCGTGTATTACCAAATTTAGAAAAATATGAATACAGGCACTTGAATTGCATGATCATTAATTAATAATTTAATACACGCTTAAATAAAAATGGAAGAGATATGAATTATAGGTGGTAACATAGTTTAGTATTAAACATTATTAGTGAATTGCTTGGGAGACCCGAGGCAATAAATAATATTAAATTAAAATTTTAGAGCAAAATTCTTCAGTCATTCAAGGGATTAAATGATAGCTTAGAGATTTGGTTTTTTAAATTCAAGCTGGTTGTTTAGTGCCAAGAATCAGAGTGTAAGAGAAAGGTCTTGAAAGAACCAATCTCGAATGTTCTGAGAGCCAATGAGAAAAATTGACACCATGTCCACTAAAGGTTGATCCTAGAAGGAAAGAAGAATAATTTTGAAATATTTAAAGATATCAACGATTTGAGGTTTATAAACTGAAATATTTTTTTTACCTTTTCCGTTATCTATACTTTGATGCAATTTATATTACTGTTCGACATGAGAGTTATTATTTGGTGCACCGTGATTATACAGTTATAAGGAGGGCAATAAGACAACCAGATGATGATGTTTTTGCTGCCGATCATCTTCTCTCTCTTGAAGTAAGGCATCTAAAACTCATTAAAAGCTAATGTCCTAGTTATGCAACTAGAAGTTGAACTAAATAGATGCCATAAATGTTTACAGGTAAAACTTTGCAATGGGAAGTTGATTGCTGTTGAGGCTTGCAGAAAAGGTTTTTATAGCATTGGAAAGCATCAGATTCTTTGTCACACTCTCGTTGATCTATTGAGACAACTCAGTAGAGCTTTTGAAAATGTTTGTCCCTCATACTCGAAAGCATGGGCCATGGAATAAGCTTGAATATCTTTCCTAAATTGGAGTCAGATCTTCTTAGATTTAACTGAGTCAGATCTTCTTAGATTTAGCTGAGTCCCATCTGTTTGAACCACTACTAAGGAGTGGCATTGAATTCTTGCCTATGTATTTAGACATTTACAATAAAGCTACGATCCATGTTTCCAATTAGGTTGCTAGAATCTATGCGATGATTTTCTCTTAAGTACTTCATGCTTTCTCTAGACTAAATGTATTGGGTTCATATCTGAAAATCGTTGACATATATTGAATTCCGTCATTGTATGACTTTTGCTGTTGGAAGTGATTTTGAATGGCTGACACGTCTTAAGCTCTCCTTTCCAGGCATATGATGATCTCATGAAAGCATTCTCAGAGAGGAACAAGGTGGATAATAATTTTTCTGGATTTTATTTGCTTATTATGTTGCATGATGTAATGGGACATCATTTTGTTGCACCAGAATTTTTCCTCTCTGAAATTTTAATAATATTTGTCTTGATGCAGTTTGGAAATCTCCCATGTGGCTTTAGAGCTAACACGTGGCTTATACCCCCTGTAGCTGCA